>CM056389.1:16923626-16986997 GCA_029718625.1 Synaphobranchus kaupii
TCTCTCTACTTTATCGATGTACAAACCCCAATTCCAAAAAAAGTTGGGACAGTTTGTAAAATGCACATAAAAGCAGTGATTTGTAAATTATCTTTTACATGTATTTAATTGAAAACAGTACAAAGAAAAGATATTTCATGTTTGGCCTCATCAACTTTTACATTTTTGTAAATATACGAAAATTCCGAATTTGATGCCAAGGGCATCAAACAAGGGCAAAAAAATAATAATTTTTAAAAAAAAGATTAAGCTGTAAATTACACAAGAACAGTATGGAACCCACTGTTGGCTAACTGGCTCTCAGTCTTCAAGGGTCTGCGGTATCAAACGAGCAGCTTAAAACCATCACTCTGCTGCCAGATATGGATGGATTACTTGAAGGGATGTTTCTCCTGACTTATTTTTCCATAGAGTTCAATAGAAAAATGAGTCAGGAGAAACAACCCTTAAAGTGATCCATCCATATCTACTGCATATCTGGCAGCAGAGTGATGGTTTGAGGCTCGTTTGATACTCAGACCCTTGATGACTTAAAGCCATTTAGCCAACTATGGGTTCCATACTATTCCCATGTAATTTACAGCTTAATCTAGTCCCACCCCCAATTCCCATAGAGATCCATTCAAATGGAGAGGTTATAGTATCGCTTGTAAGAGTACCTGAAAATAAGATATCAAGAGTCTTTTGATGTACATTTATACCCAGCCATGATAGCATCACCTGTTTACCTGTGGAATGTTCCAAACAGGTGTTTTTTTAACTTCCCATTCTTTTTTTTTCTCTCCTGTCCCAACTTTTTTGGATGGTATCAAATTCGGAATTAACATATATTTACAAACATCAATAAAGTTGATAAGGTAAAACATTAAATATCTTTTCTTTGTACCGTTTTCAATTAAATATACGTAAAGGAGAATTTACAAATCACTGCTTTCTGCTTTCATGTGCATTTTACATACTGTCCCAACAAGCCCATATAACACAAGGAATTCTGGAAGGCAGAGAGGCCAAGTGGTGTATATTGTATAGAAAATAAAAAATAAAACTTCAGTCCGGGGCAATGTTACTTGCTGTGAGAGGTCATAGGTCATAGGTGAGAGGTCAAAGGTGGGTGCGTTTACCTGCGGAGGCAGCATCTGTCTCATCTTCCTCCACTCTGGAGCAGAGGGGGTCAGGCAGCCGATAAAGGCGGGCAGGAGCTGGGCACCGGACTGACTGCTGCTAAGCAGGGTCTCCACCAGACTCTGCACTGCGGACATCAGCACCTGCAGACTGGGGGGCGGGGGGAGAGATTGGGCATGAACACACCCCTCTGGGAATACATGCTGGGGGCATGAACACCCCCCGAGCACCTACAGCAGTGGTCTCCTACTCTGTTCCTGAAGATCTACCGTCCTGCAGGTTTTCATTTCAACCCTAATGCGGCACACCTGATTCTACTAATTAGCAGCTCAACAAGATCTCTAGCTGTTGAATGAGGTGTGCTTTGTTAGGGTTGGAGTGAAAACCTACAGGACAGTAGATCTCCAGGAACAGGGTTGGACACCACTGACCTACAGGCTGGGTGTGTGAACAGCGCCCCTGAACGAGCATAATTTTTAATCACTTTTTTAAAAGAATTACATTTTTTAATAAATCGGGGTCTGTCTTTTTCCCTGCAAACATTATTTTTTTAATCATTGTATAATATCGGTAAAGCACTTTGT
Source organism: Synaphobranchus kaupii (assembly GCA_029718625.1). Taxonomy (NCBI): domain Eukaryota; kingdom Metazoa; phylum Chordata; class Actinopteri; order Anguilliformes; family Synaphobranchidae; genus Synaphobranchus; species Synaphobranchus kaupii. The sequence goes on from CM056389.1 coordinate 16,925,333, forward strand.
GCACCTGTAACAAAAACTGTGAAAAAATAAGAAATTGGGGAAATTAATAAAGTATCACTGTGTTAAAATGTGTGGAGTGTTTTTCCCCACTATGATAGATAGGCCTGAAAACTGCTCCTGTTGAGGTGCATTACCTTCTCACCCCCAAGGGGGCGCCGAGGAGCTGCTTTTTGACCCAGACAGCAGCACTGTGCAAGAAGGCTCCCTCACTCAGCTCAGTCTCCGGGTGGCTGACCAGGGAGCGGACTCCAGCGAAGCAGGCATGCCTCAGCTTCTGTAGGAGGGAGTCTGTAGCACCAGGCAACAACATGTCAATGGCCTTAGAAAGCATTACTGTGTGTGCATCTGTCATTACACTACATTACATCACAATCACTTGGCAGACGCCCTTATCCAAAGCGGCGTACAGAAGTGCAGAACATCAGCGTAACTCTCAGGTATACAAAAATGTACATCACCAAGAAGGAGAGAGACCCATTAATAATCAATAAGTGAAATATTATCCTAACAAACAACGACTACATCCAACCACACAACATGCTCATTCTGAGGATCTAACCTGTATGTATCCATAAACCCCAAACTCAGCAGCACTTTAAATCCCGTGTGGTACAACTACTGAGTGGTATAAGTAACTACTGCGCAGTATAAGCAACTACAGAGTGGTATAAGTAACTACTGCGCAGTATAAGCAACTACAGATTGGTATAAGTAACTACTGCGCAGTATAAGCAACTACTGAGTGGTATAAGTAACTACTGCGCAGTATAAGCAACTACAGAGTGGTATAAGTAACTACTGCGCAGTATAAGCAACTACAGAGTGGTATAAGTAACTACTGCGCAGTATAAGCAACTACTGAGTGGTATAAGTAAATACTGAGCGGTATAAATATAAGTAAATACTGAACTAGTACCGAGCTGTATAAATAAATACTGAGCGGTATAAGCAACTACAGAGTGGTACAAGTAAATACTGAGCCGTATAAGTAACTAGTACCGCATGGTATAAGTAAATACTGAGCCGTATAAGTAACTACAGAGCAGGATAAGTAACTACAGAGCGGCGTACGTAACTAAAGAGCGGTATTTAGTAACTACAGCACGGTATAAATAACTAACGGCGGTATTTAGTAACTCCCGAGCAGTATAAGTAACTAACGGTGAGCGGTATAAGTAACTAAGGGGCAGTATTTACTAACAACAGCGCGGTATAAATAACTAACAGCGGTATTTAGTAACTACAGCACGGTATAAATAACTAACGGCGGTATTTAGAAACTCCCGAGCAGTATAAGTAACTAACGGTGGTATTGAGTAACTCCCGAGCGGTATAAGTAACTAACGGGCAGTATTTACTAACTACAGCGCGGTATAAATAACTAATGGCGGTATTTAGTAACTACAGCGCGGTATAAATAACTAACGGCGGTATTTAGTAACTCCCGAGCGGTATAAGTAACTAACGGCGGTATTTAGTAACTCCCGAGCGGTATAAGTAACTAACGGGCAGTATTTACTAACTACAGCACAGTATAAATAACTAACGGCGGTATTTACTAACTACAGCGCGGTATAAATAACTAACGGCGGTATTTAGTAACTCCCGAGTGGAATAAGTAACTAACGGCGGTATTTAGTAACTCCCGAGTGGTATAAGTAACTAACAGCGGTATTTAGTACCTCCCGAGCGGTATAAGTAACTAACAGCGGTATTTAGTAACTCCCGAGCGGTATAAGTAACTAACGGCGGTATTTAGTAACTCCCGAGCGGTATTTAGTAACTCCCGAACGGTATAGAGCTCACCAGACAGGCGGGTGGTTTCCTGGTCCTGTGCACACAGCTGGAAGACGGTGAGCAGCAGCTCTTCAGCGGACGCCAGCAGCAGGCAGCCCTTGACCGAGGAGAAGAAGTTGGACGCCACCTCACAGATGAAGGACACCAGCGGCTCCATGTTCCCCGCGTCCGACAGGTTCTTGGCCTCGGAGAGCGTAGCGTGGAGCTTATCGATGATCTTCTCCACGTACTCCTCCCCAATGAGCCTCTCTGTAAAGGAACATGGAAAGATGAGGAAAATGCCATCAAACGTTTGTTTCAGTTAAATCAAATTACACTAATCCAATGAATGAGTACAAATGCACGTAACAAACAATTAACATGATTCAAGAGAAATAAAGCCAATCCCAACAGTACAAAAAAGTACCATTAAACCACTAATCGAGTGTTTGAACAGGTTCTTTCTGACATATTTTTTGTCAAATATAAGATATTAACATGGGAATGCTAAGCAAACAATTTATATTACGACATGACTTCTTCATCCCATGATGAAACTAATATAAATGCGCTACAAAACAATGCTATGTTAAGACTGGTATCAAAACTATATTATCGACAGACAGAATAATATAACCAACAAAAACTCTTAGAATGACATTCCCAGCACAAGTACAATTTCATAACTCTAAGCTTTGGCCAAGAGTCAAGACACTCTCAACATTGTGCTCAGAAAGGCCGTTTCTGATTGGATGTACTTGCCGTTGAGGTGGTGCTGTGAGAGCACCAGACTGATCAGAGCCCAGCTGTGATCATGGCCGGATGTGGGCGTGGCCTTGGTCGACCGCGTGCCCCCTAGTCCCAGCTCGCACAGCTCCCCGGCCAATCCCACGAGCCTCTCTCCCAGGACCGCCCCCTTCAGCCAGCCAATAGAGGCCTCCAGGCAGGCTGGGTCTGCACATGCCTAGAATGAAACCCAGTACATTACACTGCTGGCATTTAGCAGACGCTCTTATCCAGAGCGACATGCACAACTTGAGAACTTTTTTTACATAGTATCCATTTATACAGGCGGATATATACTGAACCAATGCAGGTTAAGTACACTGCTCAAGGTTACAACAGCAGTGTCCTATTTGGGGACTGAACCTACATCCTTTCAGTAACAAGCCCAGTTCCCTACCCACTACACTACACTGCTTACCTTCTGTATGATCTGAAGAACAACCCCCCATTTTAGGTCCATCTGTGGAGAAACAGAAACAAGGGGCAGTTGTAAGAAGCCTATGTCTATCGTCACAGTGACCCAAATCTATAGCATGAGCCTATTGTGACGAACGTAAGAGAAACAAATCTCAAACAACGGTGACATAAACCAAAACATTTATTGCAAGTGTATCATAACCGTAAAGTAACCAAATTTGTATCGTGAGTCTATCATGACAGCAGTGATCTAACCATATCTCTATGGGTTACTATGATGATGGTGACTTAACCATATCTCTATGGGTTACTATGATGATGGTGACTTAACCATATCTCTATCATGGTTCTATTATGATGAGTGCAATAACCGTGCGATGTTTGAGCGGCTCTCCCTTACTTTAGCGATGTGGTTGAGGATGTGATTATAGTGCCATAACCGTGCAATGTTTGAGCGGCTCTCCCTTACTTTAGCGATGTGGTTGAGGATGTGATTATAGTGCCATAACCGTGCGATGTTTGATCGGCTCTCCCTTACTTTGGTGATGTGGTTGAGGATGTGATTATAGTGCCATAACCATGCGATGTTCGAGCGACTCTCCCTTACTTTAGCGATGTGGTTGAGGATGTGATTATAGTGCCATAACCGTGCAATGTTTGAGCGGCTCTCCCTTACTTTGGTGATGTGGTTGAGGATGTGAGTTTTCCCCTCCGTGGTGCTGCAGCAGTGGAGTGCACTGAACACCATGTTCACCAGGAAGTCAGTGTCCTTGTGCCGGTCCTGCTGGAGCCACACCACCACCTTCTGCAGGAGGAACCGGACCGCCGGGTTCTGGGCCAGCGCCTCCCCCTGCTCTCCCGCGGTGCTCTTCAGCTCCTCCTCCTCCTCCTCGTCTTTCTCCCCCGCCGGGTCGAGCAGCACCTGGAAGAGCTCGCGGGAGGGGAAGGAGCTGACCAGGACGGACAGGAAGCGCAGGTGCTTCTCCGAGTCGCGCTGGTTGACGTACGCCATGTCGAGCTCCGCCAGCCTGCACACCAGCGCCTCCAGGTGGCCGCTCTTCAGCGGCGACCCCGGCGGAGCCAGGCCCTTGCCCCACCCCTCTTCCTGCTCAGGCTCCTCCCCTTCCTCCTTTCCCTCTCTGCCTTCCAGGTCGGAGATGCGGATCTTCACCGTCTTCTTCTTCTTCTTCCGACCGAGCTTATCGCCGTCGTCGTCGCCGCCGCTCGCGGGGTTCTGCATGACGCTCAGCAGGGTGGCCACGCCCGCCAGCGGCCCCTCCTCCACCTCCTCGCGGTCCACCTGCCGCACGCACAGCAGCTCCAGCCCCTCCCAGAAATCCGCCAGCAGGCGGCGGAAGGTGGCGGCCTGGTCTGGGGACTCCGCCCGCTTCTCCCAGGAGACGAGCATGTCCGTCACCTGGGGGAAGAGGGGTCCGCCCTGCAGGGCGGGGCTCCCCAAAGCGCTCTCCACCAGGGGCAGGAGCTGCAGAGAGAGAGGGGGACAGAGGAGGGGAGAGACGGTGTGAGTAACAGAGGGGCGATAAATAGCAGGGAAAGAGGGATGGCAGAGAGAAAGAGATAGAGGAGAGAGGGGCGAGTACGAGAGAAAGAAGTGGTCAGGGGGAGAATAAAAAGAAAAAGAGAATTTCAAACATGCTGGAATACACAGGACACAATGAGGCCCCTTTCAGAGAGCAGGAATAAAGGCCAGGACAAAGAGTTAATTGAGCCTACACACTGACAGGCCAAAACATCACACTAAAACGTTGCACTAAAGAAAAAAAGAAAAATCACACCCAGGTGGTGAAGTAAGCGGTGCAGGTTTTGAGCAATCATATTAAAAAATGCAATAGAAAATGTGTGTGTTGTTTACATGTATAAAAACAATGGCCTCTGGTTTGGTGATATTTTTACATTATGCTTCTTATTAATTAGTATACTTACAGACATTGCATTTAAAAGAGAGATAGAGATAAAGGACAGCAATTGGTATTTCAGAAGAAACAGGAAATATGACAGTTAGTACACTGATAACAAACAGGAAAGATTACAGTTATTACTTGAACAATAACAATGGAATTCCAAACTCAACAAGAGGGTGCATGAATTGTTGGGCCGTTCCATAACTGACTGGGTCCAGCAGAACACTGGTGGTAGATTTTGTATTGATTTTGCTTCGGGGGGTTGCTACGGCGACTCACCTTGCTAACAGGTGGAACGTTCAAAACTCCACTCTAGCGGCAGTTGGTAATTTTAATTTCAATCCCATTTTCTAACTTGTGACGACGACTACAGTTTTTAAGGTACACAGACATAATATGTATCAAAATGTTCATGTGGTTCCCAGAATTCCTATGGTGTAAATATCTAAGCTGTGACATGTATATTTTTTGAGATAGAGCTGTCTGAAGCTGGGCATGCTTTTTTGAAGCTACTATTGTATTCCCGGGCATGTGACGCCTAGGCGACTCCTGATTGGTTTTAAATCTCATGCTACGAACGGACGGACGGACGGACACACGTCACGTATAGAAGCGGCTGCACCGCTTAAAAATAAAACACAACCGAAATGTCTGCCGCACATTCAGATCGAAGACTACTGAAACTGGGACTGTTTGTTAGAGAGAGAGCCATCAAACTCTGGTGCTACGGTGACATTTACAAGCACAGCGGCTCCCTCCCTGTCTACTTCAGCTGATGTGTGGCGAGCCTTCTGGCACAAAATGGCTGCCGTGCATCACACGGCCAGCTGAAAGCTGGCTGAAGTGAGTTCGCCCTGCTTCACTGCAAAGCACTTGGAGATCAATTAAAGGGACATTTTTGCACACAGAGAGGTAGTATGCTATTGCATCCCAACAGTACTACTGTAGTTACTGTTGTTGCCAGTACTGACGCTCAGCTATTTTAAAGGGGCAGTTCACCCAAATATTTTATTTTGATATGTTTCTGCATACCCAGAGTGCTATCTATTCATCCGGGTTGTTTTGCTGAAAACTCACTAGTTTTGTAGATATCTGCTGCAACTCACCTTGGTATCACCATGATATAACGGACCTCAACGGGTCCGAAGTTTGCGGGCGCCAGAAATTTACATTTAAAAAAATCAACTCTCTAAAAAAATATAATGACACGGTTACTCACAAACATACACAGACCTTGTTGTGCACGGTTTTTTTGAAAACTACATTCTACCGAATTACGCCAACTGTGTATATACGCGCAAAGTCTTAACTAAAGCACCCCAGTATTCTGGGGCTCATGTCAACACAGTGCCCCTTTAACGTTGTGGCGAGGAGGAGCAGCGCTTTTCTCTCTCACCTGGTCTACGACGAGCGCGCTCTGTATCCGCCGGCTGTCCTCATCCTCACCGGCGTTCTGCAGCAGGCTGAACCGCAGGCATTCCACGGCGGCGAAGACGACGGCCGCGCTCTCCGAGCGGCTGGCCAAGGCGCGCTCGCTCCACAACCTGAAGCGCGGCGACAGGGGGTCACTCGTGACACAACACTACATTTCCACACAGTTTACGTCATAATCTGAGATCTGTGTCCTGAGGCCTCCGACTGCCAGCTTTACACATGGCTGTTAGCGGTTTACTCCCCTGAATCAGTTTCTTTTGTCACAGCATCACATTTCTAGTTAAGAGATGTGGTCACAGGCATACTGTGTACTTCACAGTGGCCATATGTTAACCCAAATGAATACGTTTAACTCTCATCAACTTACTATATCATTCTAACTGATGCCAAATTTTGACATCAAAGACACATTATCACACGCAAAGGTAACAGAACGACAAGTCTGAATGCTCCATGTTTTACAGGTATGTTCTTTTTCCTGCAAATACTGACTTTCAGGCCCTGGGAAAACTAGTATTTGGCTTTATTGCCGAATGTTCTCTCCTGCTATCAGCGAATAAAGAGTTCATGAGTTGTGTGGTTAAGACATGCATACAAGTCCTTTGCACCTGGTTGAAATATTAAGGACTGGAACATTAGTATTTCCAGATGAATCTGGCGCTTGTACCCCTGAATGATGGCGGTGAAGAAGGTGTTGTAGAATTCCAATTTGGGGTCGGTGACCTCCTCTGGCAGTTTGCTGATGAACGGCAAAAGGTTGGGGTGTAGAACAGTGGCCAGACCCCTGCCCCCTTCTCTCAGTAACCCCCAGAGCTTGGGCATCAACCCTTTTCTCGCGTTCACGTGCGTCCAGCACTCCTGAAACAGCACGACAAATGAAAAAATGACCAGAGAGGTTGGAATTTTGGAACAGTCCAATGAGACGACAAGCTTGGGTGAGCAGAAACCCCACACTGACCAATCATCACGAAGATGGAAGTAGGCATGGGACGTCATGAAAATTAAATGTTAAAATGGCACTAAAACATACTGGAATCACTTTACCTTACATTTTGTTAACAGATATTTTTATTGCATCATAGGACACATCTTTTATTTGCGAACATCCTTTTTAGTGAAAAATAAACAAGAAGAGATCCAACACCCAGCAGGTAATCACAATGAGAGACAAAAATCCATTAATAAAAAGAATCTACCTATCAACCTGATATCCAAGCATTCACATGGTTCAATTAGTTGTGTTGTAAATTACATTATAGGCATTTAGCAGACGCTCTTATCCAGAGCGACTTACACAACTTCTTATTACATTTATCCATTTATACAGCTGGATATATACTGAAGCAATTCAGGTTAAGTACCTTGCTCAAGGGTACAACGGCAGTGTCCTACCTGGGAATCGAACCTGCAACCTTTCAGTTACAAGGCCAGTTCCTTAACCATTATACTACACTGCCGCTTTCAGTTACAAGGCCAGTTCCTTAACCATTATACTACACTGCCGCCCATGCACAGTAAATTAATAACTTGTTTTGTTTTCAGATCACACAGAGGTACAGCAAGGACAGCAGTATGAATGCAAAAATAAACAACAATCAAACAATCTTAAATAAGGTCATCATAAATTATAAGGTCCCCCTGCATGAATAAATAAATAAATAATAGCAACATTGTGTGAGTCTGTTCTTTAAATAAAATAAAGTCCAACTGGCATTGTGGCATAGAGTTTTCAAGTCACTCGTGAGGATATTCACGATTATCCCGATAATGGAAATTCACCACGATAAAATTATCTTGAGCGTTTTTATCCCGATAAAAGATAAAATCTTATATCCTCCCATATCTAGATGGAAGACCCACAATATCAGAGTCGGGGTCAATTCCATCATAATATAAGACATGAATTGAGATTACACTACACATGCTGTTTTATTTTCCTGTATTCTCCAAAGACAGCGTGTGCATGCACACACACACACACACACACACACACACACACACACACACGCACACACACACACACACAAATGCAGACACGCATGCATTCACACACACACACACACACACACACACACACACAAATGCAGACACGCACGCATGCACACACACACACACACACACACACACAAATGCAGACATGCACACACACACACACACACACACACACACAAATGCACACACACACACACACACAAATGCAGACACGCACGCATGCACACACGCGCAGCCTCACCGGAATGCTGGATATGACGTGCAGTACGGCCTCCCACAGCGGGGGCAGCACCACGGGATCCGTGTCGTCGATACTGAGCAAGACCGCGGGGCAGGCACGACCGGACTCCTTCTGGATAAGCTGAGGCGTACGCTCGCACAGTGCGGCCACAGCCTCGAAGAACGCCCCTCTGATCTGTCAGAGAAAAGCGCAGTTTCTTAAAACAGCAATGGGATTTAAAATCTATTAAAACTGACACTTCACACCATTTTACAGGCAAACCCTGCTGATGAAAGGACCCAGCACATGCCACTTAAACAGGGTTCCGGAATATAACAGGGCTAACACGGAATACTGAGTGTATATTCTTCAATACTCAATATTCCGGAATACTACGGAGTACAGACTACTGAATGTTGACTACTCAACAGGAAATTTAACAATGAATCAAATCTTTATATTGGCTAGCTAAAAAAAATACACAAAACAAAAAAAAAAAGAACAAGCATAGACCACTATCTTTTAATTAGCTAGACCTCTAACTTGTAATTGCAAATGGACTGGGGAGGTATCAATGTTTTATATTTTTCGTGTTTTGGGAATTTCTTTTTTTTCCATAAGCACTTCCAAACAATGCTGCTTTTCAAACTCTATGGATCTCCACACCTGAGGGGTTTTGTGCTTGCTGTATTTCCAGAACTTGCTCTGAGCAATGAGGTGGGCAATCCTCTCCGACAGGGAGTCCAAGTCCTGCTGGGACAGAGTGGCCAGCAGCTTCTTCACAGCCAGCAGGGAGCTGGTCAACAGCCGCATGTATTTAGCTTCCCTTTCCTCCGGTGGCACACTCCTGAAAGACCGGAGTTATGGGGACCTTTATTTATGGGGACCTTAAAAAAAAAACCTCCAAAACCTCTTCAGACACAAGAGTATAAACATCCTTTTGCCTTACGTAAAAAGTATACTGCATGCATAGGACTAATATCTTCGTGAATCTCTCATAACAACGTATCAATATGTAACAAGGCCGGGTTGAATCAAATGCTTTCTCTTATCATACATTTTCTTCACCATACACAGGGTAGTAAGGTCTGATGTTCACAACTTACTGGGGATCGCTAAGAGTCTCAGGGGTTTCTTTCAACAGGTTGTCTTGAAGGATCTAAAAAGGAAAATGGGTTTCATTTGATCAGCACTAAGCTAACTGGCTCACAAGGCCAAGTTTACATATCCCACATTTTGGTTAAGGCGTATATATTCAGGACCTACAGTTAGGACTTCTTCTTTACAAAACCCAAGGGCTTCGGCCTGTTTGCCGAGGGGAAAGGCAGCCTCGAACGCCAGGTTTGCAGCCGAGGCAGCGGGGGAGTAGGTGTCGCACTGAGCAATCAGCCAGTATCCCATGATGCTTTTCAGGTAAGGGGCAAGGTTCCTCTTGACTTTGAGAATCAGCTGTTGGAAGGATTGTTGTGTGGCTTCTCTGACACGCCTGTCATGATCCTAAAATAAGAAATGTAAAAATAAATGAAATTGTCAGCTAAAAAGCTTGTGGATTTCCGTAAGCAACAGAGGCATCTTTGAAACAAAATGTGATCAATGTAATTAAATATAGTACAACAACTGCAAGCAATAAAAAATAAAGTCCACGTCTTACCACTGATATCTTGCAGTATATTCTTGGCCAGTAAGGAAGTACACCTTTAACAATCTCCGGCTCTCTTTCCTGGCACATCGAACCAAATTCTTGCACTGCCTTGGAGGATAAAAAGTATATACATAAAGGTTTAATAATATACATAACGTTATCTATTAAACGAATTACTTATTTTAAACCCCAACTACAGATAGCTGAAACATATCGTTATCGCTATATAGCTATGCTTGAGAATTGCATTCTCCCAAATAACTAACAGTATTAGTATGTTCTTTGCCATTATTAATTTGTCACAGAATATCGACAAAACAAGTACTGCCTATGGTTACATAATATATTTAACTCACCTTTAGTTTTGTGACTGTGTCTCTTTTTGACAGTTTTCTCAAAACCATGCGAAAATCAGCATCGACGAGATTGTCTATCTCCTCTGCCCCATAGACAGCAGGAACATACCCCAGGTCATTTGACGCGGAGGTGCCGAAGCCCACAAACCCGGGCACTGCACCCCTCTCTCTGGCCAGCAGCTCGGCGGCTCTGCCGCTGCTAGACGGCTATAGAAAAACACACCAGATCAGATGATTACTAACTTACGCTATAATCATCACATGCGTTACAATATCCATCCGTAGGTCTCTAGCTAGCCAACAGCCATCCACAGAAGATCAACAAAATAAGGCTGTTAAATTGTAATTAAAACACCATATTGGTATTCAATTTAGCTTGAAGTTCAAACATTAGTTAGCAAACTAGCCAAGGCTAGTAAATCCACCTAACGTTAGCTAACTTACGAGCTTACGATTAGCTAACGTTGTATGTAACGTGGTAAATATCCGTGACGTACCCGAACATTTCCTTTTGTTCTCTGTTTATTTTTCCCTCCCATTTGGTCGTAATTACGTTTTTAATGTTAAACAAACTTGTGCGTTTACTTTCACACGCTGATCCCCGAAGATACTCATGTGAAACTGTATTTCTACGTCAGTCTCCGCCGCTACACGGAAGGTCGGTTTGGACACGGAAGCACGTGTCATTGGTGCACGTAAATCTTTGGTAAGAGTGTAAATAAAGACGCCATCTTTACTGCTGGCAACAGGAAAAATGGTGCAGTCAGATGCAACTTATGTTCTTTTGTGATTTTAAATAATTTTGAATAACAAACAGCATAAAACGTTTCGATATTGATATGAGTTTATTACAATATGTTTTAAGTAAAGTGAAGGCAGAAGTTGCCTATTATTAAAATTCAAACTGGCAGACCCCAGAACCATTCCACATTTACAAACGGTACAGTATTGGGTGATGCAGTACTCTATGTAGTGACACATCAGTTTTTGTCATGGGTCTGTGTTTTCCACCTTGAATGGGAAACTTTGCGAGTCCAACTGCTTATAGAAACTGGCACTTGACGGATACAATTTAAGTTTTTCCATTTTTCAAAAAGTTAGAACACCTAACATTTCTACGTGGCAAGAGGTGCCCAAATCTGACTGCTGAAAATCTGACGACATTGAAGAGGTGTAACATCAGTGTACGTTTCATTCGGGGCATGACTTTCAACTATTTCCCTCTCTTTGTGGAGTAGACTGGGGGAAAGAACCAGACCATGCCTTTTTCATCTTCAGGAGTCTGGGACCTACTGCCTAACCCGAACACCCAAATTGCAGTATCGCGCATGATATATGTATGCCGCCAAACACTCTGTTGTAGGTAATGGACCAGAGAGTAAACAAAACTCAAAGCTTCTTATTTACAACAGACCCTGTGCCAGCCGATAACTGATGAACAAGGAACCGTTCCGGAGGGGTTATAAAACCACACAAAAAAATGTAAATGGTGGCAAACAATGTCAGAAATTTATAGGGGGGGGGGGGGGTTATCCATGCAATGACAAATGGACTGTGTATGACATTTTTCTACAAAGCATACACACACAAGTTTGGGGGCATTGCCAGCAGATTGCTTTTATTAAGTAAAAAGGTGTCAAAGCAAAGTCGCTTCAGGCACATGGGGAAGACCTATCAAATAAGGAGCTAATGCAGCTCAAGCAAAAAAGCAAGCAGCAAAGCGCCTCTGTATTCTGTACTAGTTTACTATATACCCTTCAGGGAAAGACAAAGAGCCTGATTTATGAAGACCTTTAGCATGTGCAAAGCATTTTAAAAACACACAAAATTAATACAACCAATCGTTGGTCACGTTATTGGTTTTGCGTGTTTTGCACACGCTAAAGGTCTTAGTAAATCAGGCACCAAGACTTATAAATGAGCACAAATATGGGTGATATGAATTGTATTTCAAGGCTTGCCAATAAAAAAAAAAAACTGTCTCCCTTCTACTCATGAAGTTCTGACCGGAAAACAGCCAGGATCATAGTATGCAATAGTCATGATCCATCTCCACAGCTTAAATTATTCGACTCCAGGTTGCATTTTACTCAAAAAGTTATAATTTTAAATTTTAAAAAAAGCAATGAAAAATTATTTCTAACAAAATAATCATTGACAATTTCCATTTTGTAATTTCTGTCATTAAGGAACAAATTATAATGAATCTGACACCCACAAATGAATGACAGCTCAAGTGCCTTTTATTAGGGGGAAAAACTAACAAAAAGAAAAAAAACTGACAGCAGCCATTTTGACGAGTATAACAGCACATGGTTATTACTAGAAAGAAGAAAAAAAGCAGTTGGACATTAAATTAAGGTAGTTAAGAGGATCCAGGAGAGCCAGTCTTAGTCTTCATCGTCAAACCCTGGCTTGCCCTGGGGAGCTTTCGGACCCCCTGCCGGTTTAGCCATAATGATCTGTGGAGTGAGGAAAAGATGTCATTGAATATCCCAAACAGAGATCAGCATAGACTTGAGCCCCTATTCAAACGGGATTCGGTTTTATCAGGGATTGTGTGGTAATGTCATTTTTAAGTGATTTATCATGTGATTTATCATGCCCATTTATACCGGGAAGTAATCGCCGTAATTTCCCCCAAAACACAACAGATAGCCCGAATGTAAACGTCACCAATGCACTTGCGCGAAAAACAAAACAACCCGTCTAACATGGCTGCCAAAAGAAGCGGGAAACTCGTCCGGTGTACCGGCACCAACAAACGTGTCGTAGGCCATTACATTACGGTGCGGTCTATTAAAACTGGATTGCTATTACTGAAGGACTTCTGTGTTTTTGCTTTTCCGACATGTAAAAACTATGGACATTGCAGCTTCATACTGGATTAAAATCACGCATTCCTGTTGGTAATAATCACTGAACCTCCGTGGGTGAAACTAATCCAGTTCGAACAGGGCTTTCGTTTCATGACTCCAAATCAGTCTTGAATGCATTCACATCAAAATTAGTGTTCACACTCCCGCCCCAGAAAAGGAAAAATCCCCCCCCCCCCCCCCCCCATCGCCATCACCATTTACAGTAGCGGTCCTTGATGGTGAGTGAGCAGGCTTCCTCACCAGTTCTTTCATTTTTAAATTGCGGACAGAACAAGAGCCTGTTCCAAATGGTCTGTGAACCTCCGAGTCTAGTTTGTCGACTGGTTAAGAATTTGTGCGCCATCTTTTCAACATAAAACACAATGTTGTCGAGGAACTTTGCGTTTTATTTCAGGTTCCCCTTGTAAAAGAGATTTAAATCTCAATGGGGAGTTCCTGGTTAAATAAAGGTTAAATAAAATAGAAATAAAACAAAAATAAAAAAGGGATTTCTGAAAAGTCCCAGGTCTGCGAGTCAGTGTGATTACTTGATCAAAATCCTCAGATCTTTAAGAAAATTACAAGTGCAATGAGGTACATAAATATATTAATTTCCTCTATTCCAAATTAAGAACACGTGGTTGTGCAGAAAACTGCATGCAGCTTGCAGTAAATTTCACTCTGGGTTACGGGCAAGAAATACAGGCCATCATTCACGGTCACCTCAAATCCTACATAATACCCTTACAGTTGTATTTATTTACATATATAAACCATTATTCTGGGTCATTTCTGAAACCAGTTACATTAATGGTGTAATTTTCAATACTGTTATATTTGCTCCATGCATGCTTAAGGGGAATTAAGAAATGTAATGTCACAAAACTGAACACTAAATTTATCAAACACTAAATTGTTCAGAATATCAATGTTAGTATCAACGAGCAGTGAAAGACGAAAAAAAATGCAATTTATTCACACAAAACGCCCAAACTGTGGTGAGAGAATCCATGCGGTTTTTTCCGTTATTTGAAAAACACTCTCGGGCATTTATTTACAGCGGCACCTTTTGTTTGCCCGTTTCAAATTAATAATGGGTGTCGAATTTATCGGGCTCGTCCTCCCAGCTGTCTTTGTCCCAGTGTCCTTGCTGTTTCGGAGTTCTGGGTCCACCTGAGGGCTTGGCCATAATGATCTGGCACATCGCACACAAAATGGCGTCAACAACAAAACACGGAGGACTGGCATTTCACTGTACATCTGACCCCCCCCTCCTCCTCCCCCGCGAACACCGAACGAACGAGCGAGCGTCTGACCTGGTCGACTCGGAGCACGGTGACTGCGGCGTTGGTGGCCAGTTTGATGCCCCAGTATTTGACCAGGTAGGGGTCGAAGATTCGAGCGTCCAGCATGTCCTTCAAAGCCGCGCCTTCGGCCTGCAGTGGGGAGGGGGGGGACACAGAAACATTTTGGATTTACAACACCTCTCCAATCAATCATATTGGTCATTTGTAAAAAGCTTCTTAACTCACCTTTTTACTTACCTACAGAAATGCCTTTTTCATTAAAGATTTCAGTACACTGCCTGGCCAAAAAAAAAGTCGGCGTTGCACCCGTCATGCATAGTGCCCACTGTACAAGCCTCTGGAGGCAGTGTTATGATCTGGAGTTGCTTCAATTGGTCAGGTCTAGGCTCAGCAATGTTATGCAGAAATAAAATGAAGTCAGCTGAGTACCTGAATGTACTGAATGACCAGGTTATCCCATTAATGGGCATATTCCAGGACGACGATGCCAAGATTCATCGGGCTCAAATTGTGAAAGAGTGGTTCAGGGAGCATGAGGAATCATTTTCACACATGAATTGGCCACCAGAGTCCTGACCTTAACCCCATTGAAAGTCTTTGGGATGTGCTGGAGAAGACTTTACGGAGTGGTTCGACTCTCCTGCCGTCAATGCGAGATCTCGGCCAAAAATGAATGCAACTCTGGACGGAAATAAATGTTGTGACGTTGCATAAGGTTGTCGAAACAATGCCACGACGAATGCGCGCCGTAATCAAAGCTAAAGGTGGTCCAGATATTAGAGTGTGCAACTTTTTTTTTGGCCAGGCAGTGCATTTTAAATGTTGCAATCGTTTACTGTATTATTCTCTTGATTTTCCTAAATATTCATTTATTTTTCTGCTTCATATTGATCTTACCTGGTTAGTACCCTTTTATTCATTATCCCTTAACTTGCTCTATTCTTTAATTATTGCACAAAATTGTAGTCATACTTTATTTCATCTCTGCTTACTGTAAAGCACTTTGAGCTGCAAATCTTTGTATGAAAGGTGCTATACAAATAAAGATTATCATCTTTATTATTATATTATTATAAATTAGGAGCCCTACGAGGCGGCTCGCCCGTGCCCGCTCTCACCTCAATGTCAAAGCCCATGGTCTTGTTCCCTTCGTGGTGCGAGGCGTAGAGTTTGGAGATGAGCTCGTTGCCCTTGACGCCGGAGTTTTCGGCCAGAGCGCGGGGCACGGCCTCGAAGGCCTCGGCGAACTTCTTGATGGCGTACTGCTCGAGGCCCGGGCAGGACTGAAAGGCAAAGCGACCCCAATGATGTCATCAGCATGGCTTATATACAGGGCAGCCTCATTTCTACAAGAGACTCTAATGATGTCATCAGCATGGCGTATATACAGGGCAGCCTCATTTCTACAAGAGACTCTAATGATGTCATCAGCATGGCGTATATACAGGGCAGCCTCATTTCTACAAGAGACCATAATGATGTCATCAGCATGGCTTATATACAGGGCAGCCTCATTTCTACAAGAGACTCTAATGATGTCATCAGCATGGCGTATATACAGGGCAGCCTCATTTCTACAAGAGACCCTAATGATGTCATCAGCATGGCGTATATACAGGGCAGCCTCATTTCTACAAGAGACTCTAATGATGTCATCAGCATGGCGTATATACAGGGCAGCCTCATTTCTACAAGAGACCCTAATGATGTCATCAGCATGGCGTATATACAGGGCAGCCTCATTTCTACAAGAGACCCTAATGATGTCATCAGCATGGCGTATATACAGGGCAGCCTCATTTCTACAAGAGACCCTAATGATGTCATCAGCATGGCTTATATACAGGGCAGCCTCATTTCTACAAGAGACCCTAATGATGTCATCAGCATGGCTTATATACAGGGCAGCCTCATTTCTACAAGAGACCCTAATGATGTCATCAGCATGGCGTATATACAGGGCAGCCTCATTTCTACAAGAGACCCTAATGATGTCATCAGCATGGCTTATATACAGCGCAGCCTCATTTCTACAAGAGACTCTAATGATGTCATCAGCATGGCGTATATACAGGGCAGCCTCATTTCTACAAGAGACTCTAATGATGTCATCAGCATGGCGTATATACAGGGCAGCCTCATTTCTACAAGAGACTCTAATGATGTCATCAGCATGGCGTATATACAGGGCAGCCTCATTTCTACAAGAGACCTTAATGATGTCATCAGCATGGCTTATATACAGGGCAGCCTCATTTCTACGAGACCCTAATGATGTCATCAGCATGGCTTATATACAGGGCAGCCTCATTTCTACAAGAGACCCTAATGATGTCATCAGCATGGCTTATATACAGGGCAGCCTCATTTCTACAAGAGACCCTAATGATGTCATCAGCATGGCTTATATACAGGGCAGCCTCATTTCTACAAGAGACCCTAATGATGTCATCAGCATGGCTTATATACAGGGCAGCCTCATTTCTACAAGAGCCCCCAATGATGTCATCAGCATGGCTTATATACAGGGCAGCCTCATTTCTACAAGAGCCCCCAATGATGTCATCAGCATGGCTTATATACTGTATACAGGGCAGCCTCATCGTAAGAGTAAGATATGAAAATGAATTTGTCCCCATGTCAATTAAATTGCTTCACAGTAAGTAGTAGTGATCTGTGGGCATGTCATCTGGCCTTTCAGTAAAGAATCGGGACATCTATGAATTGAGGCTGGTTTGTGCATTTCTCCTGCGATCCCTTCTATATTCAATGCGTTTTGCATTCTTGCCTTTTAAAACTGTTATTATTCATTGCGTTAATCTCTTTAGTTTTGTTGTCTAGTGTGATAGTGTGAGCACAATAAAGTCCTTAATTGTATGCTATAAAAGAGCTGGGATGACATAGTGGATGGTCTGTGCTTACCTCGCCGTAAGAAGTGATCTGTTTGGCCAGCTCGATTTCTGTGGCCCCGGCACCCGGAAGGAGACGCTTGTCCTGGGTGGAGAGGTCAAACCGTTGGGATTCAAATTCAAACTGCCAACTGCCTACAATGGTTAAGCAAATTGCTAACAGCAGCTCGCCTCTGCTATTCAGATCTTAAGGCGAACAAAGCATCTTATCTCTCTCTCAAGGGCTTTGCCTACCCTGACGAGAATTTTGAACGTGTTGACGCCGTCGTCGATAGCTCGCTCTATGTCGTCCATTCGGTTGTCTGTGGATCCGCGGATAATCAGAGTCGAGATGGCGCCATCTTCTTTTTCTGGGACAAAAGACAAAAAAAAGGATTAGTCGATATACGGACATTATTTTTATGAAGGGCACAGCCTCGTGTCAGTTAATCCGATAAAATGGAGCCTCACCGTGTTTGAAGACAACCACCTGGGTGTCGCCGACTTCTGTGAGGAAGACGCTGTCACAGCGACCCATCTCCTCAGGTGTTGGGAATGTCTGTGGGAGGGAATTATAAAAGGGAATTATAAACGTAGGCACAATAAAAACAACATATTTACAGAGGGTTTCTACAATAAGGTGTTTCCTAACAGGTTAGAACAAGGGAAACCTTGGAGCACAGTTTTATCAAAAGGATGACACCCTCTACAGAAAAGTGCCCCATCACTGTGCTGGGCCACCGGATTTTATTCAGTCCAGAGGAAAGAGCTCCCCCTACTGGCCCGAAAACAGCAATTAAAGCAGAAACCTGGGTTTCCCAGAACTTTACTCCAAGAATGAACAAAACCCGGACTGGAGAGGTTACCTAAATAGCCAGGATGCTATTTAGGTAGCCGTGGCCCACCCTGGCCCATCCAGGGCCTTGTGCTCTTGTGGCCCCAGAGCAGAGGTTAAGCACAAAATCATTCAATTCGTACCAAATGTATCAGTTCTTGACACTTACCAATCTGGGCAGTGCAGTGCCACCCACTGATTTACACAATCTTCTCAAATCCCATTTGGAGTTTAGCCTGTGGAAAGGGTTGTGTCAGCGTTAGGACAAACAGCTGCAGGAGGCGTGGCCAATCTGAGGTGCTGGAGAGCTGCTGGGACTGCAGGTCTTTGCTGATGCTCAGGATGTGAATGATCAATTACACTCTTTGATTACAGTTATCTCACCTCACCGGGGGGGTATTTCACGAAGCAGGATTAGTGAGTTAGCTGGATAACTGCACTGAGTAAAACCCCGGAACAGCTCTTTTTACTTCAGTCCATGTTCCACATTTGGGAGGGTTCCAGGTTTTACTCAGTGCAGTTATCCAGCTAACTCAGTAATCCTGCTTTTTGTTGGTTTCTTGGGTCTGAACTGGTTGCTTTTTTTTTTGGTGAAAAACCAAAACACCTTATGGCTTTGTAACCAGGGGTCACAAACCCTGACCTGTAATATGTGTTAGGACTGTATTTCATTGTACTTTACTGTTTTCACAGATCAGGTGGATCCTCACCTGACCACCATGAGCTGGTACTTGTTGGCGTAGTGGAGGGCCATGTCGGCCACTTTCCCCCCGGTTACCACGACGTTGGCGCCCGACTCGGCGATGGCCTTGACCTGAGCCTCCATCATGTCCTCCTCTCCCTTACTGAAGCTCAGCAGCTCCTCTGCGTTCTTTATCAACACCGTCCCCTAGGAAACGACACAACGCACACCCAAAATAGCATCAAGATACAGCCGTCACACAGGGTGGGGCTCCACCTGGAAACCCTACGCAGCAGGGGTGTCAAAAGCCAGTCCCAGAGGTCCTAGAGGTTTCAATCGGCAGCCAATCCAAGCCTTGGTTGGAACAAGGTGTGTGGACTCTTCAGCCAATTAGTGACTTACCGTAATCCCCTTAAGTCACGGATGCACAACTCCCGTCCTACAGAGCAGGGCTACGTGCTGGTTTTTGTTCCAACCAATTACCTTAATTTTAGTTTTCTGACAGCTCAATAAACTACGCTGGTTCACTCCTGTACTTGTCAGGCCATCCTTGTAAATAAGAATTCGCTCTTAAGTGGGCTGTCTAGTTAAATAAAAGTTTAATAAAAAAAATGTTAAAAACTCCTGTACTTGAGCACAGTAAAATATTTAGGATAAATTTCCAGTCTGCTGCAGGAGGTGTTTATACAAATATCAGATCAAGATTCAATTGAGGTAATTAAATAATTAAGTGCGCAAGTTGACACAAAATCCTGAAACGGATCGGCCCTTGTTGTACACCCCTGCCTTAAGTGCTGAAATGCACCCAAAAACCAGCAGGCATCGAGACCCTCGAGGACTGGCGTCAGACACCGACGTGCAGTAATGGACAGTACCTTCTGAAAGCGGATGTTCATGGTAAAAAAAATGAATAAAAAGAGGGCGGACCTACCTTAGTCTCCGTCACCGTGCAGTCGAAGGGGCAGGAGAACACAGCTATCTTGGCCTCTTTAACCGACGTAATGTCTCCTTCCGCTTCTTTCTTAAACACCATTCCATGCAGAACCGACGAGGCGTTCAACCCACAACCCTGAGATGGACGGAAACCGCTGTTAGCATGTCACACTCATGCGCACACAGGCACAATCACTGTAACAGCTCATGTAATGGTACCCCAAAAGCCGACGGTACTTGTAAACCTTTATACAAGCACTTACCAGGATTTTACAGACTCTGACATTGTCCACATTGAAATTTCCAGAGTCGGGAAAGATGGAAACTGCAACAAATAACACAGAAATTTAAACAAGATAAAAAAATGCTATTAGATAAAATGATAGTAAATTGTGGGAATACAATAAAGGTGTGTCCTAATAATGTAGTAACACGGTCTACACCCACAATGAAAAAACTCAACCGTGCAGCAGGACAAAGAACTCAATAAACACTGAATAAACTAAACTGTGTGCGTGGTGTGTGAGTGTGTAGGCGTGTGTGCATGCCTGTGTGTGTGTGTGTGTGTGTGTGTGTGTGTGTGTGTGTGTGTGTGTGTGTGTGTGTGTGTGTGTGTGTGTGTGTGTGTGCCGGTGTGCGTCAGCACCCACCACAAGCCTGTGCGATGAGGTTGGCCAGGAAGTCCTCGTTGCCGTACTGTTTGCTCATGACGGCCGTGCGGATCATGGCGGTGGCCTCATTCAGATCCCGCAGGTTCTGGGCCGACGAGCACACGCAGTCCGGCAGGATGTCCAGGGCTTTCTTACACGCCATCTCGTACCCTTCGATGACCTATGACGTGGGACGTGATGATGACAAGACACCTCGGGCCACTGCGGCACAGGTCTAAATTCAGCTCCCGATATCAGGTGACAGGTTAAACCAAGGCCTTGACTTTACTGTGACCGTTAAAGATCTCAAAACACTTAATTCAAAGAGCTGGGCTTGCACCCCAGGGTCGTAGACAAATTCCCCGACCTCGCTCATGCAATGTGGCCAACTAATCATCCCCCAGTTGAACTGGCTTTAGCTGGAGCCTATCCCAGCATGCATTAGGCGAGAGTAGTGTTGTCACGATACCAAAATTTTGACTTCGATACCGATACCAGGTTTAGTATCATGATACTCGATACTGAAACGGTACTTGAAACTGAAACGATACTGATTCGATACTCGGTACCTCTACTGAAATGACCTTAACCCTATTTACTTTGGCCCTTCAGAGGCAATTTCCTCCTCGTTTCTACTAGTTTTATTTAAATGTCAATATCTAAAAAGATATTCCCTGCACATCCATGGTTTTAAGTTCGAACTGAAGAAGAAGCTGTATCATTCAGAAATTTGCTACAGAATACATTTATTTCAGAATAGTCACATACAGTACAGTGTTTCCCCTAGATTTTTTTTCGGGCCGAGGTAGTATCATCGCGCAGGTCGGGGGTACGGATAGTCGTCGCACACATGGGGAGGGTGTTGGTAACAAAGTGGTGCATTTCTCCATTCTGAGCTAAAATAATATTTGCTCACAAAGGCGTATGGTAAATAAATATTAGTTATTTATAATATTAATAAACTTAAAACAGAACTTATATACAATAAACCCCCCTTAGCTTCACAAATGATATTCAGAACTATACAACTTAAACCCAGGACAAGGAGTTTGTTTCTACCGGTTTTTAAGGACTGTTTCTGGATCAGCTATCTTTGCAGCACTGTAGAGCTGCTTTTGAGACTCCTCCATAGTGCTGATCCATAATCAGTCCTTAAAAACAGGTATAATCAAACTCCTGCCTCTGCAGTATTAGCTTTTACTCTACACTAAAATGTAAGAGTTCTGGTCAGATAGCGAAACGGACGAAAGTGCGCCATTTTGCGTAGAGGCGGAAACTATAATTACACCCTCATAATATCAGGGCTGTCATTGAAAATTTAATTAGGCCTAACGGGAAACCGAAGCTGTTTTGGCAAGGGTTTTTCCACATGCTATTTTGATCATTCCAGCATTCTGCGGTAAGGGAAATATTGCAGCTACATAAAAGAAAAAGAAAAAGAAAAAAAAGATTATGTTAAAAAAAAGAATAATATAATTTTTTTTTTAAAGTACCGAACGTCGGAAAATTCTAATACCGAGAATTTTCTAGTATCGAAAAAGTACCAAAGTTTCGGTGTACCGTGCAACACTAGGCGAGAGGCAGGAATACACCCTGGACAGGTCGCCAATCCATCGCAAGGCACACACACCATTCACTCACACACTCTTACCTATGGGCAATTTAGAATCTCCAATTCACCTAACCTGCATGTCTTGGAAACCGGAGTACCCGGAGGAAACCCACGTGGACACAGGGGGAACACAAACTCACAAACTCCACACAGAAAGGCCATCGGCCGGGATTCAAACCGGGATACCATCTTGCTGTGAGACGACAGTGCTACCCACTGCACCACCGTGCCGCCCGTATGAAAGACACTCTACAGATGTTATTATTATTATCATAATAATAATAATATTCGGATACTCACCTCTGACACAGACAGGCCCATTCTGAGTAGTTCCTCAGCCAGCTCCAGCAGAGCTCCGGCAAACACCAGGACAAAGTTGGTCCCGTCCCCGACCTCCTGCTCCTGCATGTGGGAGGCCATGACGATCATCTTAGCGGCCGGGTGCTGGACCTGAGGCAAGGCAAGCCAGCGGTGTTTCAGTTGGGGTCAGGGCAATACAAGCTGCTTTTGCTTCACTGCCATTCAGCAGACGTTCTTATTCAGCGCGACTTACAACCCCGATGTGAAATTAACACCAGCCACCAGCCACATGCTGGTAAAAAAATGTTGTGGCTGGAAAGATTTTTACTCTAGCAGTCACTTTGGTATGTAAACAAACAGGTTGTGTTATATTGCAAAAGGTAATGTGGCTGGTAAAACGTTGTAAATGGCTGGTGATTTTTAGAATCCACAAGCCACTCTGGCCAGTGGGAGAAAAAGTTAATTTGATACCCTGCTTAAAACGCAAACACAAGTGCATAAATAAGGGATCAAATAAAATAACGTAATAATACGGCCCGCTCACCTCGAGTTCTCTTAGGATGGTTGCTGCGTCGTTGGTGACAAAGAGCTTCTCCAGGTGGTTGATGACCATTTTATTCATGCCTGAAATATGCATGCCAGGTGTTTAAGTGACTCGACGCTTAAAGTACTTAATCACAAACAAACACACACACACACACACACACACACACACACACACACACACACACACACACACACAGACCTACCATTGGGTCCATAGGCTGTCCGTGTGGTCTGTGCCAGTTCTTTGCAAGCTTGAATGTTACGGAAGACCGCCTCCTCTAGCCCAGAGTAATGCTACAATGACCACACAAACCAGAATGATGCATTGCCAAACTAGTACAAGTACAATTTGTTATAATAATAATAGCAGCCAAGTCACATGGATTCATTAAACTGGCAAACGAGCGAGTTACTAGCTATAACGTTGCTTGACTGATCAAGAGGTCTCAGAAATGCCAAAATCTAATTTAATACATTAACTTCAAGTAACAGTCAAGAATTATATTATTCCTGTCCTACAGGTAATAATTATCATAGACACCTCGCAATAGGGTTGACTGATCTACCCGGCAACGCCCGGCTGTACAGAAACCCGTTAACCATAAACAGAGCTGACAGTGTGTCTCAAATGTCCACTATTGGTCAAATAATATTGCTAGCTAGCAGGCTAAGGATACCGTTGTGAAATTAGCTACCCAACAAAGTAAAATTAAAGCAAAAACTAATGTTCGTTAAAGTGAATAACATCAAAAGCTTTGTTGTTATATTGTAGCGACAGAAGTTACATCTTATGTTCGATGCAAAGCCGCTTTAGCCTTTAGCTACGCAGCGCCTACATAACAGTTTCATCACGAATTATAAGAATGTAAGTCAGGATGCACGTAAAGGATTAATGAATATAACATTTGTAGGGTCATTAATAGATGAATGTAGCTATTTATCTATAATTGCTAACAATATTATCCATCGCTATCTAATGTTATCATGTTAAGTTTGACTAATCAGTGCTCCAGCTCTCTAGCTGGTAACTGACGTTAGCCTCCTTTGGTACATACTTTTCATTAGCCAGAAGACTAGCAAATTTAAGCTAAATGTTACACGTGTATGTCCCACACATTCTGTATATTGCAAGATGATACATAGACACAAATTCAATTATACGAAAACAGACATTTCCTCCACTAAAAAGAAGAGCGAACGTTAGTTTGGGCAGTGTGGCCTACGGTCTTTATTCTAAGCCTCCCATGACTAAGTGCTCCTGCCCCACTGCAATAATCGTTGATCATGCGAATCCAAACTGCACCAGAGGATAGATCGGCAATAAAAACGACGCCTGGCTAAACATAGATACGTAAATAATAAATTTTAAAAAATACCCTGGCGCCATCCTTTAACATTTGGGCGAAGCCCGGAGCTTTCGGCACGTGTAGAGCCATTTTTGTATGTTTCCTGGCCGGTGTTCACGCTACAGAAAGAAAGTGTTAATGTGATCGAGCTCTCGATAATCATTCAGGCGCAACTGCAGACCACACGCATTGATGGTCGAAAGATGGATCACATCGAACGCAGATCTGTTTATGAATGAGCCATTTATTTATTATTAAGTTAACTACTTATTAACAAGCCATAAATTCAGAACCCGTGTTTAAGGACCAATGGACAAGTATCACAATGATTAGAAATAGACTTTACCAATGCTAATATTATTATTATTATTATTAGTTTATTTTTGTATGAAATGTCTTATTTAGAAAATATGTTGTCATAGCAACGTTATAAGCAGTGTGTCAACAGCAGGGGCATAATGAGCACAAAAGAAAAGACTATTTTTTGCTGGAGTAATTAGTGGAGCCTCATTCTGGCGTGCTGCATCATTGCACAGCTATTGCATCGCCGCTGCATGGCTATGTCACTCAAAGCTGATTGGAGCTGTGGACATTTTTCTTGTCTATAGTCATGCCATCTGAGCCATTTAATTGGAAAGCCACTGACAGACAGGGGTACACTGCGCTGATTGTCTTGCGTTAAAGTCGCGTGGACGTGAACATGTTGAGGGGGATTTGGCTGAGTGGTGTGAATAGTACGGTCGGGGCATCCTGTGAAGACTTTTCTGTAAAGGAATCCTGGTGACTGCGGCGGCAGGTGCGCGGCACACAAAGGAGGACAGACAAAAAACTTGGCTTCTCTGTGCCAAAAAGGCAGGTCCCGATTGAATTAAACAGTGCGGACATCTCTTCGGTCCGGGCAGCTAGTTGTACAGCTGGAGTATTAAACCACAAAAAAAAAATACTGACAATAAGAGGATCGAATAAAGGGGAGAGTCTAACCCATTTTTCCTCTTGTCCTGTGGTCCTGTCCAGTTCTCAAGGGTAAGCTTTTCTGCTCCGAGGTAAGCGTGTGTATTGTTTTTTTTTATTTTATATTGTGTATTTGTTTGCATCCAGGTAGTTTTCAGTTGTGCAGTTGCAGTCCTCTGACTTCCAGACCATTTGCTTCATCAGTTTTGTCATTTCCTGTTAGCCTTAGATAAAGATGTAATGTGGAGGGCTTGTGCCAGTATCTAGGCTAGTCTGCGAATGAATATAAAATTTTATTATAGCTATTTACGATACACATGATTAGTGCTTAGTGTCGACTGCTTGCAACTACATGATGTTGGCTACTGGATGGGTCAAGCTACCGTTGAACTGCCTGTGAATGCCATCACTCTCTCACCAAGTCCACATATAGCCAGATTATTGTACAGAGGCAGTCATTTGGGAACATGAATACGATTTACTGTGTTTTCCACCTGGGTCATGTGTAGCCTATAGGTCTATGTATGAAGCACCGATGGTCAAAGAAGAGTAAAGCATACATTTCTTACAAAAGCTTGTGTCATATTTGAGAATCCAGAGTGAGACAGTATAATGTACCCTGCTTATTGTTGTCTGTCAGTATGACAGTTAAATTCTTCATGTAACTTGATGATGAGGCTCCAGTTTAACCAAATGGAGATGGGTCTCACGCGTTTCTGCTGTGGCTAACTACACGTCAGATTTCCTCTTTTCTTACAGAGGAATAAATGATCACCACAACAAGACGAGTATCTCCTGAGAAACCCGAAGTGAGAATCGCCTTCAGCCTTGCTGAGCGCAAAGGTGAAGCTCGTTCGCATGTTTACGCGCACACACACACACACACACACACACACACACACACACACACACACACACACACACACACACACACACACACACACACACACACACACACAGATAACAGGTAACATCCATAACATTGAGCTACTGTAATCAAATATTTTGGGAATGGCAAGAGTACATTCCATGAAATATCTACTTAGTGGTTCAATGTAAGACTCGCTGAACGTGCATGACAATTCCCAATTGTGTTCTCCTCTAGGTGAAAGGCACCCTTTCCCGGCAGAACTGCATGTACGAAATTCCTCTCACCAAAACAGCAACTAGCAAAATCCGACGCGAGCCCCTGCATATCGCACGAGTATAACTTTAGTCATTCTTTTAGCGAGACAGGTGCTCCCTCTATTTCGGTAAGCTTTGGCATCTTAAAAAACAAAATATGTACCTAGCCACGCACACACAGTGAGTCTGTCGGGGCAACAGTGCTGTCAAAAGTGTTTTACAGCGTTTCGGCCAAATGCTTGGGTGGCAGCTGCTCCTCTGACCGCCCAGCGTCAGGTTTCCTCTTTAATATCCCGGCGCTGTGTGATTCACCCGTTTGCTTTTGGAGTTCTGACCTATATTTAAAGGCGTTTAACACTTCGCCTTCCACTCGCGCTCGCCCGTTTATCGCTGCCAAGGCAACGTCACATGGGGCGTGTGTGTGTGTGTGTGTGTGTGTGTGTGTGTGTGTGTGTGTGTGTGTGTGTGTGTGTGTGTGTGTGACAGCAAGGGGAACGGGCCCATGCAGTCTACACAAAAGCACAGGAAAAACTCCTCTATTTTTTTTTTGTGGTGTTTTAAAATTAAAAAAAATTAAAAATCTATTCGCCAACACGCTCAGAAATAAAGGTACAGTGGAGGTACATTTTTGTTTTTTTAAGGAGCATTTCCCAAATATACCCTGGAAGGTACAATAATGTACTAATAAGTACTAAGAAGTACCATTTACAAGCAAAAAAGGTACAAATTAATGATTAAACCCAGGGCTAGGGGTACAGTTTTATGTAGGCTACCTATAGGGTACCACCCAGTGACAAGCATTGTACCTTTTTAGACACTTTTTTGTACCATTTTTGTGAGTGTGAAACCTGTGCATTTTTCTCTCTTTACCAGTGATGGTTGCAGCAATGTGCCTTCAGTCCTGTTCGCACACAGTGCTCTTATATATCCCTCTGAAGTAGTCAAAATGCCAAATGGTCATTGCACACTAAGGATTCCAATATCCTTCTAAAACCAGCAATTCAGTTTTGTCCCCTGTAGGGGACATGTGTATCTAGTCTTTATATCAAGAACCATATATTCCTACTATGCTAGAGGGGACATTCAATAAAAATAAAATAAATTATAATTTTGAAAATATTTTTTCACTGCAACATGTTTTTTTCATCCAAGACACTTGTATTATGTCAAAAAATGTAAAAACTCATTTTTAAGTATCATATAGGAGGATGTATCACCATTCTCACAGGACTGTAAACTAGGACGCCTTGTGGTCCACTGTTTCCATCTCAAAACCACTTGTTAACACTGCGCTTTTGTTCATTTGGAAGAGGTACAAAAGAAAAAGGTTGTTTATGTTTACACCGGTCAGTAATGAGATGCACTTGTTTATTTTCTCAGAGCTGAAAGATGACAAGGGATTGCTTACATCGTTTCCTGACTTGGAACAGCAGCTACAGGTGAGTCATAGCCTCCTACCCGCTTGCATCATGGTGCACCTCCTAAAGGAGGTGCAAACTAGTCTGTTGGAACAGAACCTCCAAGGCACTAAACGCTTGCTACAATGCACTGTAGAAAAGCACGCAGCTGAAATGTTTGCTCTAGTTCTTTTTTTTGCACTATGTAATTTTGCTTTACTAATAAATATATTTTTGCTAGACAACAGTGTCTGACCTTACATCTGCAGACTGCTCTTGGCACCTTTTTCTTTCTATATTGATTTTTGCCAGACGCACCTGTGACAACTCTTATTAATAATTCTGTTTTAATTTTTACACTACACGCCTACAAAATGAACACATGCAATGTCACATCCTTACTTCTGCAGGCATGCAACAGTACACTGCAACTATAAACACCTGAAGTATCCTCAATGCTAGCACTACACACCTGCGACACAACACATTAGAGAGACTGCAGCACGCACAAAACTACACACACCTTGTTGTCTTAGCAATAGCTTACTGTGCACCATACTCAGTGTTCATGACTACGGATATACAGTAGCTGCTATGCTATGATAAGAAACGTGCTTTATCTGACCTGTTGTAGTTGCTTCAATGACCTTCTGTGTGCACTTATTGTATGTCAAATGAATGTAATGTAATGTAATGTAATGTACAATGTACTATGTAATGAAACTATACACCAGTAACAGTACTTATCTGATAAACTGCGCATAAACTGCTGGTACTTCTCCAGTAGTGCAAAATTGCAGCACGCTGATTGGACTACGCACTTACCCAACTACACGCTTTAACGTTACGCACACCTTTCACATTGGGAGAAGCCTTCAGATGTTTGCTAAGTGATTATGTATTTTCTCATGCACTGTGGTTGTCGGTCAAACCAAAAAACGATTGTGAAAATGTTGCATACTGAAATTTGTGTTTGAAAGCTATTCAAGACTGCAGTGCACACAATGTTCGGTCTTTCATATAGTTTCTCGTGGCAGAAAATATATCCACGGCAGATGGGGACGATCACATACTTTTTGTTTCTGAGAATCAAGTTAAATATGAAGTCTGAATTTTCAGTAGTGGCAGAAGAGAAAGGGCCATGGATTGATCTTGCCTTAAGCACTGCACAAGTCCCTGGCCTATTGATAGAGCCGGACTAAAATAGTGCTAAAATAGTGTTGCGCTATTGCGCAACAAGGTGCAATAACTTTGCCATTCTGTTCCCATTCACAAGATTCATGGCGAAACAATGCTGGATGTTGGGGAGGGGGAATCGGGCCAGAAGCAATTAAGTATATCCATTTATAGGGTCCTGGGATAAAGAGAGAGAGAGAGAGAGAGAGAGAGAGAGAGAGAGAGAGAGAGAGAGAGAGAGAGAGAGCTCCCCTGCCACTGTTACAGTCACTGTCTGAGTCTTGGGTGAGTCACCATCCCTCACTCTGGCGGTCAAAACACTGAACTCCCCCACCACCCCCTCCTCTGGGTGTTCATTTTGGAAAGTCACACCCCCTTCCCGCTCCCCTCAATACTGCAAGGCTATAAGCTAACACCATGTGTCAGGAGGTTTCCAGTATGCCCAGCCGCTATGCCATGTTGCTTTATGACCACTAGGCGGCAGTAAAAAGTTAAACTCCTTTTACTTTGTGAGACTCCAAAATGCAATAGACACCTGCAGTGCGCGCCATACTGGCTGCTTGTGAAGTCGGGTGGACCTGCAGGGCGCACCATACTGGCTGCTTGTGAAGTCGGGTGGACCTGCAGTGCGCGCCATACTGGCTGCTTGTGAAGTCGGGTGGCTTTTGTGGGTAAAAAAAAATGGTGATTGGATTGTTTTAGTGTTTATCCAACACATCTTGCATTTTATTTTTTTGACAATAATTATTGTCAGAAGTAGAAGTTAAGGTGGTCACATGACCTTATGAGTTCTGCTTGTACACCTTAAATGATGAACAACACATATTATGGAGTTAAACTCACTATTGCGTATATAAACTGGCATATGAAATAAAGTCACTGCTGGCACACAGAACCCAAATGTTATCAAAACTGAATATACTGCAATATATTATAAAATTTATTATATTTTATGTAGATGTTTTGGAAAATATACTTCACAGCAGTATAATATGTAGCAATATATTAAAGTGGCAATAAGTACATTACATTACATTATAGTCATTTGGCAGACGCTCTTATCCAGAGCGACGTACATTAGTGCATTTTCCAACATGAAACAAGTGCGTTAAAACAACCCTAAAAGGTAAATACGAATTCAAACACCAGGCACAGTCAGTATGATTTATTTATTTATTTATTTATTTATTTATTTTTTGGGGGGGGGGAACCACACGATATCAATCATAAAGTATATTTGCCAAAAGTGTTGCTATGTCGAGAGGGACAGGGTATATACACTGATCAGCCACAATATTAAAACCACTGACAGGTGAAGTCAATAACATTGATTGTCTCGTTGTTATTTTGGTTCTGTACTCTAGCACTTTGAGTATTAACCGTTTAGAAATTATAGAACCTTTTGTACATAGCCCCCCCCCCCCCCATTTTTGGGCATCAAAAAAAATATTGGACAGTTTAACATAATGTAGAATAAAGTAATCATATTTCATATTTGGTGGCATATTCTTTGCATGCCATGCCTTCCTGATGTCTGTGACCCAACAACATCAAAAGATTATTGATATCTTATGTTCTGGTACTCTTACAAGCGACAACGTCTCTGCATTTGAATGGATCTCTATGGGAATTGGGGGGTGGGACTAGATTTAGCTGTAAATTATGCTGGGACAGTATGGAATAAATGGTTGGTAAAATGGCTGTAAGTCATCAAGGGTCTGCAGTATCAAACGAGCCTCAAACCATCACTCTGCTGCCAGATATGCAGTAGATATGGATGGATCACTTTAAGGGTTGTTTCTCCTGACAAATCTTCCTATTGAACTCGATGGAAAAATAAGTCAGGAGAAGAAATCCTTCAAGGTATCCATCCATATCTACGGTATTTCTGGCAGCAGAGTGATGGTTTAAGGCTTGTTTGATACGTCTGACCCTTGATGACTTAGAGCCATTTAGCCAACCATGTGTTCCATACTGTTCCAGTGTAATTTACAGCTAAATCTTGTCCCACCCCCCAATTCCCATAGAGATCCATTCAAATGCAGAGGGGTTATAGTATCACTTGTAGGAGTACCAGAAAATAAGATATCAAGAGTCTTTTGATATTGTTGGGTCGCAGACATCAGGAAGTCATGGCATGCAAAGGAAATGCGACCAAATATAAATATAAAAAACATTATGTTAAGTGGTCCAATATTTTTGATGCCCAAAAATGGGGGGGGGGGGCATTTTTCAAACCCATTGTCAATGTATCCTTTCAAACTCAAAATGCTAGAGTACAGAACCAAAATAACAACGAGACAATCAATGTTATTCACTTCACCTGTCAGTGGTTTTAATGTTGTTGCTGATGGGTGTATATACAGTATATATATATATATATATATATATATATACAGTCAAGCCGGAAAGTCTCCCCACCCCTTTCACCTTCTCCACGTTTTATTACGTTACAGACATATTCTACAATAGATTGAGTTCATTTTCTGTCTCAAAATTCTTCACAAAATAGCCCATAATGACAAAGTGAAAACCGGTTTTTAGACATTTGTGCTAATTTATAAAAAATCAAAATGTAAAATATCATATGTACACAAGTGTGCACACCCTTTGATATGACACCCAAAAGTGAGCTGAGGTGCATTTTGTTTCCACTGATACTGCTTGAGATGTTTCTACAACTTAATTGGAGTCCACCTGTGATAAATTCAATTGATTGGACATGATTGGGGATTGCCAACACCTGCCTATATAAGGTCCCACAGTTGACAGTGCATGTCAGAGCAAACTCCAAGCCATGGGGTCAAAGGAATTATCTGCAGACCTCAGAAACAGGATTGTGTCAAGGCATAGATCTGGAGAAGGGTACGGAAAAATCTCTGCAGCTTTACAGGTCCCAAAGAGCACAGTGGCCACCATCATTCGTAAATGGAAGAAGTTTGGAACCACCAAGAATCTTCCTAGACCTGGCCGCCCGGCCAAACTGAGCAATCGGGGAAGACGGGCCTTGGCCAGGGAGGTGAGCAGGAACCCGAGGGTCACTCTGACAGAGCTCCAGCGTATCCTTGTGGAGATGGGAGAACCTTTCAGAAGATCAACCATCCAGGCAGCACTCCACCAATCAGGCCTTTATGGTAGTGGCCAGACGGAAGCCCCTCCTTAGTAAAAGGCACATCACAGCCCGCTTGGAGTTTGCCAAAAGACACCTAGAGGACTCTCAAACCATGAGAATCAAGATTCTCTGGTCTGATGAAACCAAAATGGAACTTTTTGGCCTGAATACCAAGCGTCACGTCTGGAGGAAACCAGGCACCACTCATCACCTGGCTAATACCATCCCTACAGTGAAGCATGGCGGTGGCAGCATCATGATGTGGGGATGTTTTTCAGCAGCGGGAACGGGGCGACTAGTCCTGATAGAGGGAAAGATGATTGCAGCTAAGTACACCGAGATCCTTGAAGAAAACCTGCTCCAGAGCGCTCTGGACCTCAGACTGGAGCGAAGGTTTACCTTCCAACATGACAACGACCCGAAGCACACAGCCAAGAGAACAAAGGAGTGGCTTCGGAGAAAGTCTGTGCATGTCCTTGAGTGGCCCAGCCAGAGCCCAGACCTGAATCCAATTGAACATCTGTGGAAAGAGCTGAAAATGGCTGTGTACCGACGCTCCCCATCCAACCTGACGGAGCTTGCAAGGATATGCCTAGAGGAATGGGCAAAAATGTCCATAAACAAGTGTGCCAAGCTCG
This sequence comes from Synaphobranchus kaupii, assembly GCA_029718625.1. NCBI lineage: Eukaryota > Metazoa > Chordata > Actinopteri > Anguilliformes > Synaphobranchidae > Synaphobranchus > Synaphobranchus kaupii. The sequence continues at coordinate 16,958,234 of CM056389.1, forward strand.
TAGCTTCTTTCCCAAGATGCCTTGAAGCTGTAATCGCTGCCAAAGGTGCAGCAACCAAGTATTAGGCTAAGGGTGTGTACAGATATGTAACCCCTAAATAACTTATTTTTGTCAGTAAAATAAAATTGCATATTTTCTAAAAACCTGTTTTCACTTCGCCATTATTGGCTATTGTGTGTAGATGTTTGAGGCAAAAAATGAACTCAATCTATTGTAGTATAAGTCTGTAACGTAATAAAACGTGGAGAAGGTGAAAGGGGTGGGGAGACTTTCTGGCTTGACTGTATATACGTATATATTTTTATTTATTTATATATATATATATATATATATATATATATATATATATATATATAATATATTATTTCACATTTTTCAGAAACAGTGAAAGCAGATAGAGAGGGTTACAGATGGCGATAGGATCACTGTACCAAGTCAGGGAATCAAACCTGCAGCCATACATTCATACTTGAAATGTGACCACCCTGCAGAGACGACGCCAAATATGTTCCATTCTTCCCATAAAGGAAGAGCATTGTGCCAGAGTGGCAGTTCTACGGTTGTGGTATATGCAAAACACTGTGGGTATTGAGACACTCAGAAATAGGAATTAAAATTGAGGAAAGGGTCCGGGGAGGAAATATATTTTGTACTAGTCTGTTCTGTATCATACTGAAAGCAGAAGTTAAGAGGCCCACAGCATACATGGTGAGTAACAATTTTCCATGTGTCAGAATGATTGTTCTCCGAGTTTTGCCTCATCCTGTGGGTGTGTGTGTGTGCTCTTCTTAATAGCCATTCTACAGACGAGTGTAACTCAGTATAGACCCTCCATGTGCTGTATTCTGCGGGCGGGGCATGCCACTTGTCCGACAGACAAAAGAGGCAAACGTCATCATTTAAACAAGCTTCCCATTGCTAGCTGTAGGGGTTTTCTGCTTTTTCACAGCAGAATCAAGTGGGAGTGTTAAGAGTGTACTTTGTTGCCACTCACATCCGTTTGGCTGGTCTGTGTGACTAAAACCATGACATCACAGCTGCTTGTGGGGGTGCTTACAGAAAGCGGTCTATAGTGGTCACGAGCACATATCAGCCTGTCCCTGTTCCCATTTTTACCAAACTTTAAATTGCTCTGTTCTTAACTCACATCCTGACTGTGCCGTTAATCAGCTTCTCAACCCCACACGGCCACGCTGTTCCCTCACTCCCCCTCTCTCGATTGTCTCAGGTAGGTTTGTGAAAGGTATATGAGCGTGCACATGTCTAGAGATGGGTGGGAAAGCTATGTTATTTCATATTCATATAAGTCTCCATAACTTCGTTAACCAGTACATTTTTTGAATTAGATTTGAATTAGATTTCCCTCTCTCTTGCTCTCTCTGTTTTTAGTTGTGTCCCTGTCTCTCTTGCTTACTGCTAAATCCTCTGGTTTTCTCTTTTAAATAATTTTATTTCAGATTTTTCCCCTTTTTCTCCCAATTTAGTAGCCAATTGAACCCCTATTCCATCAATTATCCCCGTGTAGCAACCGCTAGAGAATCGCCGCCACGAGCCCTGTCAGTCGGTAGTAGGAGAGAGGACGCCCCGCCCTCTCCAGGACGCGCCCCCTCCAAACCTGACCGTGATTCCAACTCGCCCAGGGCCGCACTTGCGCGCGACGACTCTCTCTCCGAGCCCCTCCCGCCGGGAGCGGCTGCCAATCAGCCACCGGCCATGCTCGGAACCGGCAGGACCGGGGATCGAACCCCCGATCCGCGGGGCGCAACTGCACAGACTAAAAAGTCGGTGCCTTTGCCCGCTACGCCACCGCGGCGGCTGGTTTTCTCTTTCTGTCTTCCACGATCACTCTTTTTCACTCTGTCTCTCTCTCCCCCTCTCTCTACTCTTCCCTCCCATAGCCAGTGCTCCCGAGTGAGTCGGTGAAAGAGTCAGTGCAGGTGTACCGGGACCACTGCAAGATGGCCACCGAGTTCCACCAGGTCAAGAATGACATCGCACTGCTGGAGGATCGAAAGTGAGTCATGTTCCAGCGTTTTGAGAGAGGGGGGGGGGGGGGGGGTGTTCGGCGTGTTTTATTCACTGCTCTCCCTCCTCCACCTGCCCTCACAAAAAGAAATTTTAAAAAATCCACTCTCAGACAATTTTGATGGTTAGCAGGATATTTAAATGTCTACATTTATCAAAACTCTTACAATGGCAAGGTCCAAATCTCACTTAGTGAATAATACATAATAAAAAAAAACATAATTTGGTATGGTGATGTGTTGTGTTCTCCGGCCGCATTATTTACAGCTGACGCCATTTTTTTTTCCTGTGTTGTGTACGGTCGTTTATTTATTGGTCGCCGTAGACTTAGTGGGAGTTTAACGGCTGCACCAATCAGGTTTAACCTTGTGTTCACCATCGCAGCAGAAAAAGCAGGTTATTATTAGAGTTCGATAGAGAAAATAGAGCCAGGGGTGATGTATGCATCATGTTACAGTCAGATTTAGTTTTGGGATTTACGTGGGTCAGGGTCAGTATAGCGCTTGCTATTAGCGTAAATATTACTGCCATCCTTAATCCGGCTCCAAATCCATACGCGGGCCTTAGTCCCCCTCCACCCATCAGCTGTGCTTGCCATTACCGCAGCGACAAAGGACGGATCAGGCACTCTTTTTCAGTTTGCGAAAAAAGAAAATCCAAAATACGAGGAACAGACTTGTAGTTAGTGCGAGTGTACGTCAGGTAATGCGCTTTTGATTCCGCTGAAATGCTACGCTGCCATCATGATTCACTTTCATCCCCTATACAGGGTGATCCCCATCGATACCAACACACCCACGCGTCTGCACCCACCCACACACACACACACACACACACACACACACACACACACAGGCACACTTCTTTCTTCTTGGTCTCACCGCACAGAAAATGAAACTCAGACATCATGTTTTTGCACAATGACCACCCCCCCTACTATCCATCCACCTGTCCCTCACTCTCTCTCTCTTTCACTCTCTCTCTCATATCATGGTATTAACCACAGGGATAACCACAGATGCAAACAAAACATGTTCGAATATTTCAGAAGTGAAGTAGTGAAAAGTTCATCCACTAATGCCACAAATATGTAAACAATTTTAGCAGGCTGGCAACACTGTTTTCATTTCGATAACTTTTGAGAGCACACACTGGACGCTGATGCAATGCTGTGGTCTTAGTCTGTTGCATTTCCTTGGACTGAATTTCCTGTTGAGTGACAAGGGGGACTTCCTTACAGGCCGTCTCCCATTGTTTATAAATAGACCCATATCACCATGACAAGCACTTGTGTACAGCTCTGTTGCTGGAAAATGTGTCCATGGCTAAAGCAAAAAAGAACATTTGTTTCGGTTTTAAGTCCAGTGCCGTTTTTTTTTTTCTTTCCTCTTTGTGGTTTTTTTTACGGGCGCACATGTGAGGCCTCGGTTCTCTAAAGTGAAGTGAAACATTCTGTTATCAGCTTGAAATCGTGCCCGCTGCTCTACACTGCGCTCACAAAACGATTGACCTACAAATCGCAGGTTACATCCCCGCCGTTTACTGGCTGTTGGCTGCCCCTCTTCTCTCCGCAGTCCACCAGCTGAGCTGGCAAGTCACCGCATTGGTGGAATGCTCAGCTGAGGCCTGTAGACTGTAGGCACCCAGTTGACCAGAGGGGGCGCTGTTGTCCTGCCCTTGCGGATTTAAACCCTCCCTCCCCAAATAACGCTGCACACTAGTCATGTGCCTCCCTATGGAGCTGCCCAGCCGGCAACAGTGCCGGTCCTGCCAGATCCAAGCATGGCCAGTGGCTTGAGGGAGCCGAAATTGGAGGCCGCTCCCGGGGTGGGGGGGGGGGGGGGGGACTCGTGGAATCACGGTCGGGAGCTTGAGGAGTCACGAGGCTACTACTACCGGCTGACGAGGTTGTGTAGCGGCAGATTCTCTTGCGGTTGCTACACGGGAAATTGAATTACATAGGGTCCAATCGGCTACCAAATTGGGAGAAAATGGGGAAAAAATCTGAAATAATTTTTTTTTAAAACAGCGCGCATTCAGTGCATGTAATGCACTCACCACAAAATGCATTACCTTGAGAACCAACGTGTTAAACTGCAGTGCCAACGCTTTGTTTTGTGTTTCTTTTTCATCAGCAGGAAAAACTAGGCCTTGGAAACGACGAGGCGTTTGAACTCTTTCCCCAAAGTTGCTTAAATGGATCGTTGACATGCCGAAACACGCCTAAAACACTGGACTGGAGTCTCCATACCCCTTAGCTGGGTTGAAAGGTTTCAAATAATGATTTGACCCAGGTCTGATTGACACAGTTCTGCATAACGTAAATGGCTTACCGACCAGAGCTACAGCTGTATACTCTTTGTCTATTGTACTGTAAACGCTTGGATATTTATGCGTTTATTGCTCAATGACGGATATAAGAAACACCATGACTATGCACGTACCATATGCACACAGACTGGTTACACCACAATGGCAGTGTGTGCCTGTTGTTGAAGTGCAGCCCCTGTTGGAACAAGAATTATCAATCCAGTAGCTGATTGGTTGGTGTGCAGTTGTATCCCGGGTTACTCTTCCCGGTTGAGGCACATGTCCGTGCATACATTGGCCGCTCGCAATCTGCACAGTCCCCAAAACCCGGGGGTTAAGTTTTGACTTGGAACCGTTCCACGTTGATTGCAACACTCTTCACTGTGCCTTCCTCTCACAAATAATTACAGCGGTACAAAGGCCGGGGTGGGAGGAGACTGCAGACCAATTCATTGCCATGCCAGGTCATTGCAAACATTTTTTTAAAAAATTTTTTAAACACGGTTCTAAAGTGCACCACATCCACACATCACGTGCAGATGCAATTTCACACCAAAAATGTATTGCAACCCACCAAAGGTATATAAATGATTTATGGGCAGAGTTTTGTTTTTTTCCCCCCTGCGGGTACACCTTTTGAAATATGTAAACTAGAATGACATTAAGTTCAGCCATGGTAGTGTTTGTGTTCCATTGCTGTTGTCACAGGAAGGAGCTGATAGCTGATCTGGTGGAGGACGAGAAGGCATCCATGGAGATTGCCCGACTGGAGGAGGAGTTCCGGGTCCTGACAGAGGAGAACCGGACTCTGGTCACAGTCCACAGTCAGCGATACCAGCAGCTGGAGACGTTGCGAGTGCTGAGTCAGAAGAGACCTGGCTCATCCTGACCTTTGACCTCTGACCCCCCGTGCCCCTCCTGGGGGAGTCTGTGTAAATTCCACAGTGTGATGGTGCGGTCCAGACTGCCGTGCAGGGACCTGAGAGGCCATTTTGTCAGAGAGGGGTGGTCCACTGTCATTTTGTTGCCACTTTTTTCGGTTACAGATGTTTTTCAGAACACATGGGAATATATTGATTTCTGGGTGTTTTATGGATGCTCATAATACCTAGGTGTGCATTTTCCTACTGAATTGTATTAGAATAAAGTGTAAAAGAGAGCGAGGCAAAGCGCTACAGCTCATGTATTTGTCTTCTGCGGTACTCTGTGTTTATATTCTACGTGAAGAATGTTGGCTTAGTAATTCTTCACGGAAGGGAAGACAATGTATGTTGATTGATGATAATTTAAAAATGCTAGTCACTACTGTATCAACTCTAAATAAAAGTCATGTAAATGTGTAGTTCTTGCGATGGCACATTTGTCACATCGAGTGCCATTAGGGTTTTTCCTTTTTGTTCAAAGCCATCTGCTACACCAACGTCCTTTATTCACAACGTGTTTGATTTTGGATCACAGTGAAGCACTTGCACATTATTTCTGGCAGGCATCAGTTCGCACAGGGTGTGGATAATGAGGTATAGCAAACTCAGCAGAGAGCAGTCAGGAACCAAACTCTTCGATCTCGTGGGTGAGAGTGATGGCTGCACTAACCACTGCACTACGGATGAACTCACTGTTAGCGGAACGACTAGCCAGCGTTCTGAGCGATTCACTGCAGAAGATACACCAGCACATAAGAGGTTAAATTTCACTGTTCATTTTGCCCTTTAACCCTTTGAAGAGTATGTTTTTTTTCTTTGTTTTTTTTAAAATTCTAAGTAATTTTTCCAGAACTCCATGATTGTTACATCAGCATTAGAATGTTCAGCTAAGAACATTCTAATCACATATTTGTAATTTTACACCTTAAAGTGTTACGGTTCCGAAACTGGAATGGACCCAAATGCAGGACTCGGAGACAGACTCGGGCAAAACTCTGACAGGAGTGAATTTATTAGCAATAAAGACAGACAAGTAAGCAGACAGGGGAGCTGGGTGATGGTCAGGATACGGGGTTGGCGAATAACAAAAGGGCAGGACAGAAGATGGGGCAGGAACAAGCAGGAACAGGGCAGCAGGCAGAAGGGCTAGGTGACAGACAGGTTGCAGGGTTGGCCAATAGGTGGGCAGGAACGGGGAAGCAGGCTGTATGGGCGAAACAAAGCAAGACTGGACAAGTTAGGAACAAACAAATAGAGGCCAAAAACACGTCAAACACACAGCAACTGACGGAGCAAACTGGCGACGAGACAAAGAGTGGAACTTAAATAAAGGGAAAACAGGTGTGAAGTATGAGTGAAAATTACAGTGAGTGAGGAATGTTTGCGGGAGTTAATGAGGTGAGTGCGGAATGCGAGCGGGGGAGGCGAGTGATTGGCTGGGAGATAACGTGGAGCAAATGAGGAACTAAATGGGGAAACCACACCCACAACAGAGCCTGCACAACACAGAAAGACAGACAAGGTAAACGGAAAAACATGACATGAAACGAGGAATGGGGAAAACAAGGAGAACGAAAGGAAGGTGGGCTGGAAGGGAACGGCGGACGTGACATAAAGGGTAAAGCTCCATTTTAGTGTGCAGATGTCCCATCATTTCATCAGTTTGTGTTCTCTGGGTCTCAGGACCAGCACACATGTATATTTACTTTATAGGATGCTGTTCCTCCTGGCATAATAAGCCAGAATTCCCCCTGACTGGAAACACTTGCAGAATAATATGTACTTATTGAAATAATTATTTGAAACTAGGAAAAGGTACGGAACACTGATATTGTAGCAAGGGTTACATTGTATTGCATTTCTGGCTGCATTTCTGTTCCTAGTTTTATTAGTTTGTGGAGTTTTATTTCTTAACACTAATGTGTGTTATGAGGGAGCCGCATCTAACATATGATGTGTTTGAAGATAAAAATGGTTGGGTGTCCTAAGTGCTCAACAAATACAACAAGATTTTTAAACTATTATAAAGCTTCCGGTGATCCCATGAAACCTTTCTACTGGGGATTTATTGTGGGACAGAAACCATTTTGTTCCTTAAAGAATACAGCACATTACGTTTCACAATGGCATCATCTTCTACAATTGTGAAATAAGTGATCAGCTGATCTTCTTTTAAAATTCCCAGTAAGTCATGTGACTTTTACTGCCCAAAACCCAGCAGGGCATGCTCCAGAGAGCAATCTGCGTAATACATGCATAACCTAAATGGATTTCAACTTCACTTTTTGCTTTTTTTGTGCACACAATTTTGAATTTCTTTAACCATATTCTGCAGATGTACTGAACAAAACGTGCGCGCGTGTGTGCCGCTGATCGGGTCAAACCCACTAGGCTATCATAAAATATGAAATTGGTCAAGTAGCCTATAAACTATACGCTATATGTCGGCCTATAACCAAAAGGAAACGACTGCTTCACCTGGTTTGCATTCACAATAAAGAAAATAACCACAGCATCTGTGTCAGCCATTGATTCGAACTAATTTAAGAACATGTACAAGTTTGAGCCAAATCACTTAACCCTTTAAGGTGTAAGATCACAAATATGTAATTACAATGTTATATAATTGAACATTCTAGTGGTGATGTAACAATCTGGTGCTGATGAGTAACTGAAAGCGATGGAGTTCTAGAACACCGAGTTAGAATTATGAAATAAAAATTCCAAGAAGCGTATATGCTACTCTTCAATTGGTTAAAAAGAATGAATGGCTAAATGTGACATGATAATGAAGTTTAATTTCCTCCTGCTTCCAAAGCTGTCATGCATTTTATTAGCTGTAGTTCCATATCAAAATCGAGTTACACTGATAGCTGCATTCGAGGCAATACCAGATCACAGCTCAATCTGTCCCGTTTCGACAGTGTACAGAGACTGAATGTACAAATTGAATGTAGCCTATTTAATGTATAGAAGTGGTTATTTGAAATAATCATTGCATTCACAAATACTGAGCAGCGTGACCAGACCGAAAAGCTGGTCGAAAAGCCACCGGGACGTGACATCATCTATCTGCCAAACAAGCAACAAACAAAACCTAAAGATTTTGTGCGAAATTAGTGACAACTTTGTAAAGCCTGCCAACCCTGATATTGACTTTCCCTGCAGGACAAACATCATTGCCTCAAGTGTAATCCAAGCCAGCGTTTGTACAAACGGTCGTCAGGTGTTGTCGCTTCAAAGTAGCCCACTAAAAATTAAAATAACGTATAATGTGTAGCCTACAATAAAAATTATAATGGCATGCAAAAGCACTGTTGGATTACTCGCGAAGGTCAACCATGAAATGGGAAAAAATATAAAGAATAACATAACAACTTACAAATAATGGACAAGATTTTCTTTCCATATTGTTAATCGTTCATTTTGCGTTGGATGTTGCACTTAAACGCTATAGGCTAATATAAAAGCCTGCATTCGAAGAACCAGACTAGCTTACTATAGAGATCATTTAGAAAACAGCGGCATTTCGTGTAAAAGTATGGTAAAATTAACGGTTATTTCATTTAAAGTCCGATACGTTGTTTGTTTTCTATCACCACGTTTTAGTATAACCTTTATTATAAGTTGTCCAGTTGTCAAAAGGCGGAAGTACTGTTCCGGGATATCAAGGGACACAATTCGACGGAGGGCTGTGGCCAATAGAGGAGAGGAACTGAGTGTCAGTGGGCGGAAAGGGGATCATTTGTTTAATGTCACATGATTCCAGTTCGAAAGAAAGGTTGCAGTCCAGCATCCCTTTAATAAGAGTGCACGCAGGAGAATGTTTAATACCATGTGGATGAACGGGGTCTCCACTCTAAACACCGAGTAGTCTCGCCGACGTGATATGACAGGTGAGTAAGCGCTGTTACAGCATTAGCCTGAACTTGCCTTCGCCACATCGAAAGTGCACGATGCTGCAATTTTCCCAAGGAACATTTTTTTGAGAGAGAACTTTTATACCTGGCAAATAGTGAGGCAATTTGATTGTATGAAATTATAGGCTATATGGTGCGTTTCTTTTATTGCATCCATTATAGGCTTCACTCGACCGATCTGATAAGAGTGGTGTTGTGGCATATATGAGAAGCATATCCAGCGAAAGAAAGTTGCATTTTCTACACCTGTTATTCGTCTGTTTTACATGGCTTAAGTATCCTTCTCCTCTGATAAACCTTGGCAAATTAGCGTATCCACTTTATATGTTGACTGAGAATCAGTTTAAACATTGTAAGAGTTGTTCCCTCGCTGACATAAAATCTTAGATACGCCCTAGCCCTCGCTGTATACTTTACTTCACGATAATCACTTTAATCACGATAGGAATAGTAGCCTAAATGTGACGATAATTAAATATGAGAAATTAAAATAAAGAAAGCCTGTTTTTTGCTCAATTTTCCTTCCGTTTCTCTGTACAGCCTCTTTGTGACAGTTCTCTGTAAAGAGCGCTATGCAAATAAAATTGAATTGAAGATAATGTTCTTTATCGGGTTTTAAAACACATAATAGAATAATGCATATAAAGTATGTGTATACATTATACAAGATAGGCTACATTTTATAGTTTATTTACATGCAGATGCCACCTTTACACGTACGTTTAACTTGTTGAAACGCACCGAAACGAAATAGGCTAACTACTACGCAAGGTCAACAACGTGGGATAGCCTATACTGTCTTGTAATGTTTAACGAAATTATAATTTACTGAGGAAGCAACGCTGTTTGTCGTAGCTGATAAAAAAAGTGAAAATATGGGGAAATGCTTGCTCATCCTTTATCAGCAGGAGTGCGTGAGTCAGCAGTGTAGGCTACGCTGTTACAACACGGTGCATGACTTGACACTGTTGAGTTATATAGACTTGACTTATATAGTGTCCAAGATAAGGGCTTTCCGCCTGCGGTTATCATGTCCACGTATTGGTAGCTACGATTAGACCATATATATATATTTTTTTTTTTAAATACCTACTGCCCACACCAGCCCCAGCGACGATGGAATCTACATAATTTCCAAGCATCAAATATTTGTTTTTGTTAGTCGGGTTGAATTGAATCCTGTACTTGATTGCACACATTGCATCTTCTTTAAATCTATCACCGTGGTCGACCATTGTGAGCTTGTTTAAAATACTGTAACTCAGCAGTTCCATGAGGTTAGCAGGTGCAGTAGCCTATTAAGCGATTGCTACACCATAGTGTGATGAAATCACTAACTTGACCAATGCCCTGTAGCCTAGGCTATTTGGTGTGTCAACACTGGTGACTAACTCAGTTAACAATCACTTTGGTCTTGTTTTTGTAGAGGACAACCTCTTCAACATGAGTATTTTTTTCATGTGCTGCAGCCTTTATTCTTTCCACATGCAGATGCTAAACACTTTACTGAAACCTGTTAAATAAACATAACTTTTTGTCGTGATTGGTAAGGGAAAAATGCCGCATAATCGGCCCGGTTTCTGCAAGGCAGCAATGTAATGCATAGGCTATTAGCCAAAGCACTGGCGCCTCCGGCAAATTGAGTTGCTTTCATCCTTAGAGTTTTTTTATTGGATTTGCTCTGATGAATATGGGTTATTATGTGTGGCCTACGTAAAAAATTTGTTTTTTGTAGATTTACCGCGCCATGTCTTTCGAGAGCCCCCGATCTTCAGTGTTCACCTTCCAATCGTCGGTACACAGCTCGCACGTGCTGTGCAGCCTGAACGAACAGAGGAAGCGGGACGTCCTGTGCGACGTGACAGTGGTGGTGGAGAACAAGGGCTTCCGGGCCCACCGCTCCGTGCTGGCCTCGTGCAGCGAGTACTTCCACACCCGCGTCACCAGCCTGGTGGGACAAGGCCTGGTCATCACGCTACCTGATGAGGTACAGTACGGGGGTTATTTTTCGAACCATTGTGTTATGTCATCGTTCGCTTTGTTTTTATGTTTCGTGTGTAGCTGCAGTGAGATGTCCGCACAAAATTTCCTTCTAAACGTGGGGAAAAAATCGTCTTCCATCATCTTATTTTACTCATGGGGGGCGTTCCAGCCTGCTTGAAAATAAAGCCACTTGTGTTTTTGTGACTATAACTTATCTGAGGATTGCTGTGAATGATAACTTTTTCCTTATTTCCCATGCAGGTAACAGTGGAAGGGTTTGACCCATTGTTGCAGTTTGCTTACTCAGCAAAGCTACTCTTTACCAAAGAGAACATTCTGGAAATCCGCAGGTGCGCGAGCATTTTGGGTTTCCACAACTTGGACAAAGCCTGCTTTGACTTCCTCATCCCAAAGTTCTTCGACAGCAGCAGAAGCTCTCAGCCTGCCCCACGGAAGGTGTGCTGCAGGAAAAAGTTCTGGCCGGAGAAATCGGAGAAGGCTAGCTCCGGTGCCGATGTAGAAAAGGAGGAGGAAGAGGAAGAGGAGGAGGAGGAGGAGAGGGAGGTGAAAGAGGAGAGCGGGGACACGGAGAGCCTGCTGGGGATTCACGGCCCTATGACGGCAGGCTCTTGCGCTAAACCCGCAGGCGACACCCCAGGAAGCCTTGGTGTCAGCTGCCCTGGCATCTCCATGCCGATGGACTCGGCCCTGCTCTGTCTGAAGTACCGCAAGTTCCAGAATGCCTGCGGGAAGGAGCGGCTCAGCAGCCTGCAGGTGCCTTCTTCATCCTCATCCTCCTCCTCCTCGCTGGCTCCAGCCACCAAAGGACAGGTGTCTCATCATGGGGAGGAAGGCGGCGGATCGGTCGGAAACATCTCTGGGGGATGCAAGTGTGAGGCGGACAAGGCGAGCGTGAACGAGGCGGCAGTGATGGCTGTGTGCCGGCCCCCTGCACTCACCCCTCTCCCAGGGAACCCCGGCAGCAGCGGCGTTGGCTTCAGGGAGGTGCTGGATCCGGGGTGCAGCCCGTCCGTGGGGTCGGCAGGGGCAGAGCCTGACTGCTGCACTCTGGGTCCCTGCGGATCATGCTTCCCGCCTTGTGCAGCTGGAGGGGAGGAAGAGGAGGAGGAGCAAGAGGGTGTCGGCAACCACCAAAATCCGGCCGACTCACACCCGGCTCATCCCGAACTTTCCAGCGCCCCAGGCCAGAAGGAAGGGGGGGAGAGGAGCACCATCGAGAGGGAGGTCGCCGAACACCTGGCTAAAGGCTTCTGGTCCACATACCTCGACCCTTCCAAGGAGTGCCCCATGGGTGCGTCCGCGGGCTACCGTTGGTGCAAGCGGCTCGACCTGACACCCGGGGGGGCATCGGACTGCCCTTTCCTCAGGGATCAGGGACTATCCCAGGCGGAGACGAGGCCCTACGACTCCTCCCTCAACTCAGGAGATGACTCCGACACGGAGGGAGCCAGCGAGTCCTCCTCCACCCAAAGAGTGCCTGAGGTGAGAACCTCTGCAGGGTCCGTGCTGCACCAGGAAGCCACCTTACTCTAGTGGGGGGCGGGGGGGTTGTAGGGGGGTTGTGCGTAGAGAAAATGTGTGGGTGGTTCCTATGAAGTGCAGGCAAGTGAATGAGGAAGTTATTAGTTTACAAAGTGTACCTTTTGTAGTTAAACTTGAGGGAATGGGTGCGGCTCTGACTGTACTCCCAACTGCCCGCCCACGCTCCCTCACCCACTAACAAAAATGTCCTGACCAAACCTGGGCCAAATACATATTTGAATGCTTTTTTAACACATTAGATGCTGGTAAAATGGCAGAAAACAGTCCTGCTGTATATTCTTGACAGTTTTTAAACCAAAGATGTTACTAAGCAGAATTTACGATGACACAACAATGATTTTGTGTTGTTCTTAATGTGTGGGAGCAATGTTAGTTTTCAAATTGTAATATACAGTATTTTACCGGTGTCTAAGAGAGCATTTCAAATAATTTAACGACCAAATTATTATTTATTTTTAGTTCTGAACGTCGGCGTAAATAGATATTTCTGTTAAAATCGTCAGCAGTCTGCAGGAATTATGCCAGTGTCTATAGGGTTAGAGTTTAAATAATAATCTTTTTTTTTTTACTCAGTCTTGACTCAGAGCTACAAAGAGGCTGTTGATCAGGAAGGGTGGAGAGAGCACTCCTTACCCAAACAAGAAGCGTAAATGATTGGCCATGTTGTGACCTCTTGTGACCCCTTAATGATACACTTGCATATACTCGCTTTACACAGCACGGATATGCACACACTGCAGAGTCACTATTCTAAAATCAGTATATCACATTTGTTTTGTATAGTACTCTTACCAATAATTAAAAAAAAATGTTCCTGGAGCACTTGAAGTATCTGTAGTAGACATTCCGGTGTGTTCAAAAAGATGATTCCTTACCTCGACCACTTCACTGGGACTAGCCAGAAATAAAGAGGGCTGTTGAGCACCTAAGTACTCCTCTTTTATATATCCGGACTGTAGCGTGTATGGGGTTTCCTTTCTTACATTGTATTCCGGTAGCACAGGGAGAGACACTCAAATCTGACCTTTGAGCCCAGTAATACTGCTGGTTTTCTGTTCTATCTGCTAGTTATTCGTGAATTGATTGAGTTTTAGTTAATTGATTTTTGTCACTGATTGGCCAGCGGTTCCACCTAATAAATATAAATCAGTCAAATGTAAATCAGTAAATATAAATACGTAAGTATAAATCAGTCAAATGTAAATCAGTAAATATAAATACATAAATATAAATCAGTCAAATGTAAATCAGTAAATATAAATACATAAGTATAAATCAGTCAAATGTAAATCAGTAAATATAAATACATAAGTATAAATCAGTCCCTGATTAAAGGGGAAGAATGAAAACCAGCAGCACTAGTGGCCTCTGGGGGCAGATTTGAGCACTGCTACCTTAGCAGAAGCTCTCGTAAGTGCATCCACGGGTGTTTTACGAGTAACAGTGCTATAGACCAGGCTTACCTTACAACACTCACAGTAGCAGTTACCAAATTATACATCATGGAAAGACTCTGCTGTCTGTTTTTACGTGGCTATAAATTCCTGGAATAATAACACGGTTGAGCGATCTTTGTAAAAAAAAAAAGAAAGAGGTGCTGCACTGGGATGAAGTTTTTGTGTGTTTTTGAAGCACACCGAGGCAAGGCTTTTTAGAGCTTGGTACATTACTTTAAAAACCAGTCCAGACAACTGCCAGCCAGTGAAGATATATGCAAGAACGTGTGCCATGCAGTTATTTTCGACTGTTGTCAAGATTTGTGCTGCTGCAGGCTGTGTTTACTCCTATCTAACTATTGAACTATCCATCTAAATACCTATCTATCAATCATGCATTTAAAATGAAAGATTTGTTTTACTCCAAGAGCTTGGAGTAAACCAAACAAGCAAAAAAAAAAAAAAACACAAATTCACAATTCACAATTCTAGTTGTTGCACATCATATTTTCATGAGGTGCATGAAAAAACTATCAGTCTTTGCTGAGATTAGTAGAAAAATATTAGATGTCCTCTACTTCTTTGCCGTTCACGTAGATACATTTATGTATGGTCATAGATAGCACTTTAGTTTCCTTGATACTGTACGTAGATTTAGGTGTCATTGAGGTTACTGTGAAAATAAACTGTTTGTGAACAATATTTCCCACCCAAGTGCTTAAAGTTGTGACAAATACACATGAAGCAAAAAGCTTCAGTCCAGGGACTTAGCCTTAATGGACTACACAAGAGGCCGTATTACATTTCTCCCAAATTGAAATACAAGTAGAACTTAAACGGTGGTGGTGCATTGCCTGCTAGATCTACATCGATTTCAAACAGGAGTGATTAATATTCAGAGGCCAATTGTGGCAAATGCGGTCGGGTCAGGAACTGCACAACCCAAAAGAGGAGTATAATTTTCCATTTTCAAATTTTACAAGGGCTCCATCACTGCTATGACGGGGCTGAAAATCTGATATTAATACTCTTAAGTTATTATTTTTGGTCATGAAAGAGAGGTACTGCTGGGGTATAACTTTACCTAAAATTTCACTAAGGAAGATTCAGTTGCTTCACTCTTAATGTTTAGCTTGACCCAGATTGGGATTATTGGTGCGATACTTAAACACTCTTACCAATAATGACGGGAAGGGAAGTGACGCCAGTGGATCAATAACTGAGTGAATCAGAGTATTCAGTTCCGACAATGTCAGGCCATGTTTCCTTTACAATTTCTGTATAAAATAAGCACACCCACAAAAAGTACATCTAAATTTAACTCAACAGTCAGAGTCAGTCACATTGAGTGTGCTATACCTCAGCACTCTGGTGCAGAGCCATTAACTGTCCAAAGGAGTCTGTGCTGAACGGCTTAGAGCCGACTGAGTGAGAGCTCCCCCCTGTGGCCGGATGAAGTATGACACTTTACAGGGCCACATTTACACTGGGTTCTTAATGCACCTGGTCCACAGGTGCTGCTGCCCTTCCCGGTGGAGCAGATCGTCTCTCTAACCCGGAACGACTTCCAGAACATTCTAAAGCAGCACCAGCTGACCAGGGAGCAGCTGGACTTTGTCCACGACGTCCGACGGCGCAGCAAAAACTGCATCGCCGCCCGCCGCTGTCGCAAGAGGAAGCTCGAATGCATCAACGACCTGGAGTGTGAGATCGAGAAGCTGGTGCGCTCCGCAAAAACATTTCATAAAATAAATACGTGCTGTTGTTCCCTAGTTTCACATTACATGCGTTTCTGTTAGTGTACTGGTCTTACGCCTGTCGTCATAGTCATATTTACATTGTATTTGTGTGCGTGTCTGCGTGTGTGTGCGCTTGTTTTTCTTTGTGTGTGTGCGTGTCTGTCTGTGTGTGTGTGTGTGCATGTCTGTCTGTGTGTGTGTGTGTGTGTGTGTGCATGTCTGTCTGTGTGTGTGTGTGTGTGTGTGTGTGTGTGTGTGTGTGTGTGTGTGTGTGTGTGTGTGTGTGTGTGTGTGTGTTCTGGTCCCTGCAGCATTGTGAGAAGCAGATGCTGGTCGAGGAGAAGACACGGCTAACCCAGGAGAAGCTGAGGACCTTGCAGCACATCTCAGGCTTGTGCCAGATGTTCAGCAAGGCGGCACTGCAGCCGGAGCACCTGCAGGTACTCGCAAAATACTCCAGCCCAGACTGCCCCCTGTCGACCCTCCTCACCCCCCAGATACCCCCTCCCAGCCCAGACTGCCCCCTGTCGACCCTCCTCACCCCCCAGATACCCCCCACTTCCGCCTCAGCCTGTCCCCCCGTGGATCCCTCCCCAGGTGAGACTCACAGAGACCCACGAGTTCCCTTCCCCCTGGAGCCCGTGCCAGCAGCCAATCACGACAGGACTCAGTTTGGCTCCGCCCCAAGTGGGCGTGGCCTCAGCACCATCACAGACGTCTGTTTGGACATGAGCCACAAATGCACCAGGGATGAGTGCCGTCGGCCTAATTCCATAAACAAATGACTGCATTTTTAAAAAATTAATAACAAAAATATGGAATTACACTCAGGTTTTTTTAAATGTTGTTTTAATATGTATTCATACACACTGTTGTATGTGTTTTTTTGCACTCACTCATGAATATGCATTTCACCATGTTAAATTGAATAATTTCTATGGCACAATACCTTGAATTACGGCCTGTCGGTTCCCATCACTTCACTTTTCACTACTATTTTCACTATTGTTCTGAAATATATGCTATATGCTAGAAAGCTTTGCAAACAGTCCTGTGGTGTTGGTATAGATGCCATCAGCTATACACAGTCTAACCAAAGCGAGGTCATCGTTCAGTGGAAAATAATGAGGCGAGACCCCAGTTAGCAGTTAGCAGTTGACTGGGATCAGTAAGGCATGGTTATTGTTCACTACCAAAATAGCATCACCTGGCCATTAATGTGACCAGTTAATAGCGTGAATCCGAATCTTCTGTTTAGATACACAAGAGTGCTATGCACTAGTCCATCAATTAGGTCTGATCTCAGTGTACAAACTCAGGACCAACAGATACCTCAGTACAGCACCAGCTTTGTCTCTGAATGTTTAGTGTTTTTGCAGGGTGATCTCTGCTGTGCATTCATTGGGACTAGGTCTGATGATCTTCACCTGCAATAACGACTTTCAAAGAGCTTTAATCAGCCATTTTGTTTTAATCTCCACGGGCTTTACGAATGATCAGCCTTCATAAGGACATTTTACGTACAGTCTGGCAATATGCCCATTAACAACCTGTCCCTCTTGGGGTGTAGGCCTCCATAATGGGGTAATTTACTGAGGGTGTCGCACTCACAGAATTGGAGATGTTCTTTGCTCACTACATTTTACATTCACATTTACAAAATTAAGGTTTTTTTGGTTTTTAAATTATTATTTTTTGTTATTTTTGGTAAGCAAAAAAATACGTATCTATGATGCGACTGTGCACTTTCAGATTTTGAATGTGTCAGGATTTGTACAGCAAACTCAATAATATCACGGGGCTTAAAAGATTTGCAAGGTTAAGATGGCATTGAGGTTAGAAACCAAAACTTTAGATACCAGCACTCGTATGTCTCTGAAGAACATATATTTTTTAAATGCTTTTAAGGAACACATATGCCTTGGTGCTATTCTGTATGTGCTTCCTGGTTTGGGAGTGGGAAGCAAGGTGCATTGTAGTAAAAATCCATTAACCCTTTGAAGAGTAGGTTTTTCCCCTGTGTTCTAGAACTCCATTGCTTTCAGTTACCAGTAGTGATTGTTACATCAGCATTAGAATGTTCAGTTAAGAACATTCTAATCACATATTTGTGACCTTACACCTTAAAGGGTTAATGGTATCCAATGGTTCCAGGTACAGTACGGATTCTCATCTTCCATATCATTCAACCAGCGATCGTTGTGTTCTCCCTGTCTCCCTTACTGTACCATGGCCTTTTGTCAGGAGTGTTTTATATTCGGAGTAGCAAATTTCCCCAGCGGGTCCTCCACACCTCTACTAAGCATTAGCCAATTGGAAATGAATGGACTGGCCAAGCAAAAAGTTGAATTGTACACAGATTAGAGAAGTTAATCCAGAGGGGTCCAGAGGATTTTGCATGTAAAATGATATGCAAACGTTACACTGTCTTTGATAAACATTCTAGCGTTTTTTAGGATTCATCATGATATTGTCACTATAGAGATATCAAGGGAAACCATGTACTGTCTGTAGATATGAAATGTAAAGAGTAAATAGTTTACTTTCTTAGTTTAAAAAAAATATATTATCAGTTTTGGTGTGTATTTTCAATTGGCCCAGATGTTTTTTTTAAGTTTTTTTTTTTTTTAAGTGTGATGAAGAATATTTTATGCACAGACATTTCTGACAACCAGTCAGCTTTACAGCAGCTTGTACAGGGTGTGTGGTCTAAAGTGAGTAAACACACTTCACTTAACTCCAGCTCATACAGCAACAGTCTGTTTCCTGAGCCTGTACCTGCAAACAGACTAATTTTATACCATTTTCCCACAATTATAAACATGTCAGCTTTTATATCATACCAGTACTTTCCTTGAGCACAGTGGTCTCAGGTGACATGTGCCAGAGGAAATAGTTCTGAAAATCTTATTAAATTGTAATTTTAGAATAATCAAGGCAACATACGCAGATACAACCTCTTTATGAATTAACACAGGATGACCCTACACCAGCCTTTGTAAAGCCACCAGGTTGTCGGAAACTTCTCCAAATATCAAAAATATCCTCTATCACATGCAAAAATGCAGTCTGGGCCAATGGAAAACATGAACGTAAACAGAAATATTTAAAAAACCCAGACTGTTAACTATTACTTAATTCAGTATAACAGCAGCAAATGGTTCAGCATTACCCAGAATGCTGCAGCTCGTCTACAATCAGCCGAAACGCACGCAAGTCACACCTCTCCTCATCTCCCTCCATTGGCTACTGGTGCAAGTCACACCTCTCCTCATCTCTCTCCATTGGTTACTGGTGCAAGTCACACCTCTCCTCATCTCCCTCCATTGGCTACTGGTGCTGACCTGAACAAAAGACAAACCTCTAGTCACAGCCTATGGTGCAGCAAGCAGCACCTTTCTTACACAAAATCTGTTATCACACCTTATACTCCTGCTTCCTGGGCACTCTGCCTCTACTGGCAATGTCCCCCCCCCCCCCCCCCCCCCCCCCCACACACACACACACACACACCCACGCACGCGCACACACACACACACACAAACACAAACTGGAATGAGCTCTCCAATACAGTTTTCCATCACGGACTGCAAACGCACTATTTAAACTGCACCTTATTGTTGAACTCTGGATTTGCATCCTAGTATATCGAGTCAAGTCAACATTTATTTGTATAGCACATTTAAAACAACCACAGTTGACCAAAGTGCTGAACAGGCTTAAAATGCCAAAATAAACGCATATAAAAGTAAATAACATATAAGAATAAAACAAAAAGAGAACAATAAATGTAATAATAATAAAAGAATTGCATGGTGCAGCAATATAAAAAAAACAGTAAAATACTACTAAATAAACTAGTAAAATACTACATTATCCGTTTCCCTCTTGCACCTGGTATGGCATCTAACTTTACGCCTTAAGATTATGTATCGACTGCTACTATTGGCTGTAACCCTTCGCATCAGCGCTGTTCATTGGCTAAACCTGTATGTATGCACTTTTGGCAAGTCACTCTGGATAAATCTGCTGTATGCCCGAAATGGACGTGGAAATTAATTGGGCCTGCTACAAAGCATACCTTTATGTAGGTTATAAACCATGTGATCTAATAAAGCTCCTCCCCTTTACTGAAAGTTCTAGAAGGGCAAAGGTTAACTTTTTTTCCCTCAGAGTTCAGCCTGTCGCGAGATGTTCTGTTCGCCAACTCCTTTTTTTTACACTTGTAACTCTGGCCTTGTCCTGCTTCTTCCTGTCCCAGAATAGTGTGCAAATAATCTGCTCGCTTTTTTTTTTTATTTTTATTTTTTTTTTTGGAAATGTGACTGATTTGGAAAGGAAATAAGTTTCTCAATATAAGTTTGTTTTCTTTTTGTTGTTGTTTGTATGTTTTTTGAGCAGTGCACATTTAGTAAACTGCCTGTTCTTTGGATCCATTTGAAGATTGCATGCTAAATTCTTGGTTGTGCTTAAAAACAATTTGGTGGCATTCGTTTCTGGTGTTCTGATGCAGTGAATGATGTTTGCAAGTAGCTGGGCAAAAGCTCAGAGAGGGTTGATATGCTCACGGACATAACATTAACGCCCTAATCATATTCAAACCCACACCCACAGAGTTAAGTGTAAGTGTACCCTTCAGTCTGATTTTGTCTACCCTCTCCATCGATTTACTGTCTGGAAGAAGCTTTTAAAACCTGATGAAGAATGAATTAAAGGTGAGACCTGCATACTTTCCTAGTGAATCTTGAAACCACCAGTCTCAACGTATTAAACCTGAAGGAGTCATTTCGGCTATGAATCATGACAAGATAAGTTGGTTTCGTATATGTAACTCACAGCGCCTGGAAGTAACATCAGCGCCCTCTGGTGGCCATGGCCGGTTCCTAATGAGCAGTGTTATTTCGTAAAACCAGTAGATGGCTGTAGTCTCCTGAGAAATTAACTTAACTTCTCTTGGCTAATTTATTGGAGAATTATTATGCCCAGTAAGCATAATATTGTCAGCAGCTAATATGTTTCTTGACATTGAAAAGAAAACAAAAATTGTTTTACCCCAAAATACATATGTAGATATAAGTAGATGTTTATTTATTTTTTTGTTCATGGATTTCATGCTGCCGGATTTTAAAACAATGTAATTACTCCAATTTAATGACTTTTCTGTAATTATAAAATAACCAGTGGACATTTATTTAGATTGGCTTCCTTCAGAAATTAGTTATTTTCCTCCTCCCTGGAAAATATATCCTTGCTTTTTTACTACAGATTTCTGTTACAAAATAAACCAATAAAACAAGCCAATATAATGTGACTTCCTTCAGAAGGGTTAAGAATTGGCCTTAGACGTTTTGAGTGTAATTTCCTGTAAATTTCATAATGTATCAGGGCAAGACATGCCCTTTGTCACAATATGCAGTACCAGTCAAAAGTTTGGACACGCCTACTCATAGAAGGGGTTTTCTTTATTTTTACTATTTTTTTTTACAGTTTAGAATAATAGTAAAACATAAAAACTATGAAATAACATAAAAGTAATTATGCAGTGACCAAAAAAGTGTTAAATCAAAATGTATCTTATATTTTAGATTCTTCAAAGTAGCCACCCTTTGCCTTGATACCAGCTTTGCACTCTTGGTATTCTATCAACCAACTTCATGAGGTATAGCCACCTGGGATGCTTTTCCAACAGTCCTGAAGGAATTCCCACATATGCTGAGCACTTGGCTGCTTTTCCTTCACTGTCTGGTCCAACTCATCCCAAACCATCTCTACTGGGTTTAGGTTGGGTGTTAGATTTGGGGCATCTGATGCAGCACTCCATCGCTCTCCTTCTTTGTCCAATAGCTCTTACACAGCCTGGAGGTGTGTTTTGGGTCATTGTCCTGTTGAAAATCAAATGAGGGCCCAACTAAAGTGCAAGCCAGATGGGATGGTGTGTCAGTGCAGAATGCTGTGGTAGGCATGCTGGTTAAGTGTGCCTTCAATTCTAGATAACTCGTTCAACAGTGTCACCAGCAAAGCAACCCCACCCCATGCTTCACAGTGGGGACGGGGGTGCTGCTTGTTGGGGGTGAATTTCAAAAACAATTTAAAAAAAAATTTTTTATTGAAATTTTTGTTTTGGATATAAATTCATACATAGGCATCAACTTCACTATTTATATTTGTTTAAGAAAAAAAATTCAAGCATTTAAGCATAAGCCTTTACATCAAAATTTCTCTAAGATAATGAGAAAGATACATTCAATCAACTGTGTCCAAACTTTTTACTGGTACTGTAGATTCATTATTGGAATGTTTTTGTTGGATTATAATGGCCTACACAAAAAGTATGCCACTTTACTTAAAGCTGCAGTAGGCAAGTTTGAAAATCCATCCATCCATCCATCCATCTTCAACCGCTTATCCGAAGTCGGGTCGCGGAGGTAGCAGTTCCAGCAGGGGGCCCCAAACTTCCCTTTCCCTGGCCACATTGACCAGCTCTGACTGGGGGATCCCAAGGCGTTCCCAGGCCAGCTTGGAGATATAGTCCCTCCACCTGGTCCTTGGTCTGCCCCGTGGTCTCCTTCCAGCTGGACGTGCCTGAAACACCTCCCTAGGGAGGCGACCAGGTGGCATCCTTACAAGATGTCCGAACCACCTCAACTGGCTCCTTTCTACGCAAAGGAGCAGCGGCTCTACTCCGAGTCCCTCACGGATGACTGAGCTTCTCACCTTATCCCTAAGGGAGAAGCCAGCCACACTCCGGAGAAAACCCATTTCGGCCGCTTGTATTTGAAAATATACAAGGCAAAAAGAAAACTTCCCCCTTTTGCTCTCCTCCCTCCTATCTCTCTCCTAAGCCCCTCCCACCAAATTATGCTCCAGTGCACACACAGAGACAGGCAGACAGGGAGGGGTTTATTCTACCAGGGGGAGGATCTTTTTCTTGTAGATAGTTGCCCTGATTGGTAGCTACATAGCTAGCCCTGATTGGTTGGTTTTTGTGGGATTCCCTTCTTGCTGGAAGCTTGCATTTTATACCCTTGGTGGAAGGGAGGATAAACGAGGGAGTGAGGCAATATAATTACTCCGACCCCTTTCTTAAATTGGATCCGAATCACACTTGGTGTGGCTACCATATTTCATCCTGGCATTTTGGGGATTCCCCCCTTGAAGCAAGGGAAGGGAACGACAGGAAGAAAGGATAAATTTCGGACCCAAATGCAGCCCTGCATGTTTTAGGATTGTGGGAGGAAACCGGATTTCAACTGATTTAAACCCATTAAACTGATTTCAGTACGATTTAAACCCATTCAACTGATTTCAGCACGATTTAAACACATTCAACTGATTTCAGCACGATTTAAAACCCATTCAACTGATTTCAGCACGATTTAAACACATTCAACTGATTTCAGCACGATTTAAAACACATTCAACTGATTTCAGCACAATTTAAACCCATTCAACTGATTTCAGCACAATTTAAACACATTCAACTGATTTCAGCACGATTTAAACACATTCAACTGATTTCAGCATGATTTAAACACATTCAACTGATTTCAGCACGATTTAAACACATTCAACTGATTTCAGCACGATTTAAACACATTCGGATCTGTAGCCTAGGACAAAGGCCAACCTCACGCCTAACGATGACATGACTGCTACTACGGCGAAACCTAGTAGGTTATCCTAAATTCAAACTAAAATCAGCTTTCTTTTCATGGAGCCTAACCGAGCCTCACTGTAGAATCACACTCCATCAATCACAAGGCCTTGCGTCTGCAGAATCCACTCTTAATTCGTCCTATGTCAGGCGAAAAGTGCCTGGTTGATCGTTAGATCAAAGTGACACATTTACGATTCGCCATCATTCTCTTGAAACCACAAACACGGAGGGCATTCTATCCGTCCCGCAAAAGGTGTTTCATGCAGATTAAAGACCGGTCACATATGGTTTAAACATGCCTCATTTAATATGAACTCGACTACCATGGCAGAACATAACCCATAAATGTGTCAGAATTTATTTCTTTGAGAAGTAAAATTTCATAGGCCTATGGAGGGCTCGAGGGGAAGGGGAGTAGATAACGAGGGTGAGATTGGTTCAGAACAAAAGTGTGTGTCGCCCAGTTCCAAAAAAGCGAAATCGTATATCTGCCTGACCTTTTCCAGCGCGGAGACACAGGCAGGAGGAGATGCAAACTGCTTTTACGCCATCCGAAGAGATACAACTTCCATGCTAATTGGACGGCACCGCAGCCAAAGAACGGTCCGCTTGTCCTCCTGTGGCTCGAGATGCGAGTTCGTTCGACTGCGTGCGGCGGGAGGGTCGTCATAAGGAGGACCTGATAACCTTTCAATCAAAAGTTATTTGAAGGCAAAGACCGCCACATACCTTAGGGGTGTGCCGGTACTATTCCACGTTCCCTTCCTCAACTTCACTTTCTTGAGCATAAATTTTGTGAGTGTTGCACACTGTGGCCAATAGGTGATCTAATCTGTTTTGTATCTACACATCGATACTTTTTTTTCTTTTTTCTTTGCAAGAAAGTAGGCCTAAACTTTTCAGTTGATTAATTGAACTGTGTCCGCCTTGGAATTTGCTTTCTTACACATTTGCACCATTAGATTGTTGTGATCTTTTTTTAAATTTTTTAAATATGAATCTCGAGCTACACTGCATAGGCTGTCTTTAAATATTTAAAAACATTTTTAATGTTTGTTTCTATTTTAGTGAATGAAATCATATGCCGTAGACAGAGAGAACAAACAAAAGGTGCTAACATTATGACGCCTCTCAGATCTGCGACGCCCCTTTTGGTTTTACGTAAAATCAGGAACACGGCTGGACAACCCAAGTGGATCCCATTCGCCATTGACTGATTACCCTTCAAAATCACGTGACTACTTCATTTCAAAGGGTACTTTACAATATAGACCAATCAGTATGCGGATGATTAAGCAGATCTGTGCTCTGTGAAGGCCCGACTCACTCATTCATTCATCATTAACTGCATGTGCTTTGATAAGGCCTGGTGTTTCCAAGCCTCAGCACACACGCATTTACATTAAAATAAAGTCCTGAACTAAAACACATTAGTTGTATTGTGCAGTGAATACAGATAATCTTTTTATTTCACCTTTATTTAACCGGGGAGATCAGTTCTCATTTGCAGCAAATTAATGACATGGGGAATCAAAGTGGAAACATAATGAATCTTTAAGCCAGTCCCTTGTAGCTGGACTGATTAGACAACCAAATGTAGTGCCATGATTGGCTTCTTCATTTAACTTGGAAAAAAAAACCTGGAAAAACCCCGGAAAATTTACTTCTTTTTACTGCAGCATATTCCAATAATCAATCATATTTCTTATATTAGCCTACACTTTTAGCCTCAGTATTGCAGGGATTTATTAAGACTTGCATGCTGCCTACCGAAAACCCCTATGCATTTTTACAGCCTCCAATATAATCTCTCACCATTGGCTAGTAACCTGCAGCTGGAAGCGGTGTCAGATCAGAATACAGGTTTCGGCAGTATAGGGTACCACTGACTCATATGTTTCACATTTCAACAAAAAACATCATCAACGTCCAAAAATGCCAAGTTACTCCGCATGCAAAGCACTGTCTATAAAAGAACCAGCAAAATCAAGGCCTGCCATTAACATTATTGATATCAAAATGAGGCCATTACAACAAACAATATTGGCATACACAAAGTAAACAAGCTCTATTCTAAAGCAACGCAACCCAATGTTTTCTAAATGATTTAATGTAACTTGGCCCTCATCTTAACATCTGAAGAGAATGTGGTCATTCAAACTTTATTTGTCCAAGGTTTCATGGCCTACCCTTGTAGACATGTAGCTATCTGGGTCATAAAACGGTATTCTGTGGTGTTTACACGCAAAATGAGCTTCCCACAAAGATTGCAGCTGTAAAAGCAATAGATCTAATTTATTTCCAATTATTAGTTTGCGAGCAAGCTAGCTTCCACACAAAACAAAGATGGTGACGACAAAGTTTTGAAAAATGTTCTATGGCATGTTCCATTGGCTGAAATAGCATCACATGTGCACTTCCTTATATGTCCAAAAGCATTACATGTTCACATGTAATGCTTTCGCAAAAATCGGACGTGTGAAGTTGTATCTGAATTCTGTGTGTTTACGTACATGAGGTACTAAAGTTAATGTTCTTTAGGGCTGAGAGTCTGTGGTCACTGTGGTTATTTCTGTAGGAAACTCTCTGTGCTGTACAGGTATGGGGCATGCCCCACCAAGCCATAACTTGGCAGATGGCATAGCTGCCATCCCAATAACGCAATCACACTCCTGAATGTGGAATCGGTTGAATGCGTTGAAATCACATAAATGTGATGGGGGGAAAATAAGAACAGTCTTTGTCACAGAGACCCTTATGGCCAATGTATTATTGCACGCAAGAAAGTGGGGGATTTTTCCCCGTTCCATCTTCTGTCTCCAAGGTAAAACGGAGTTTAAAAACTCTCCCCGGGGAGAGATTACGGTTTCCTCTATCGGTGGGTTTCCTGCCCTCACAAAACGGCTTATTGAAAACGTAATGGGGGCAGCGAAAAAAGAGGAGGTCGGGACTATTTGTCTGAAATCACAGGGAGGCGAAAGCAGAGGGCCGGGTCGATGGGATGAGATTGCCTCTGGTATTTTATGGCGTAATTGAACCAGGAGTTGTCATTGCCTGAGAAAACAGATCATTATCAACAAGGGGAAAAAAAGCTGTCGTTGGCCTTTATAAGTAGCCTGGGATATATCTTCCTTTTGGTCCCCCGCAGTCATAAACCACCGACCTGCTAATGCCAGCACATTGCGGTACAGTACAGAAGCTGCCTTGTACATAAGCACAATTCGTAGGCTATTATTCAAGGCAGTTACGTCACATATCTGACGTTGCACTTCGGAAGTGCTTGTTAATGCAAGCAACAGTCCACAGTTGGAGTATGTTTATTATTTGAAGGGACAATGCTATGTAGTACGGCAAGGTCAAAAACTCATAATCCATCATCGAAGATTAAAACGAGAAAAAAAAATACTGTCCTGTGTTTTGATTAAGGAAACAAGGTTAGAAGATTAAAGAACTGCAAACGGAATTACAGTGGTTTAAAGCCCAAATCCGAAAATTAATCAAAATACCAAAAACCTTAAGCTGTCATTACAACATGAGATTAGCACAAAGCCTCCTTGAAGTCGCATCCGATTTTTTAATATTTTCTTTTCTGCGTCTGTTTGTCTGTCGTGCTCTGCGTTCAAATGGGTACGCCGTTTCATTTTCTGATGCATGTCATCCAAAACTAGTATTTCCATTCTCCTCCCATGTCACCCGTTACTAAAAGCATCACGCGCTCACTTAAATTACGTCAGACGATGTCACGTGACCAATAGCAGAAAAAACAAGAGGAACATTGTGTAACTTCATACTTCAGACTCGCTTTACCTGTTCCTGTTGTCGAACCTCAATTTCAACCTCGCCATTTCTGACTCACTTTATACCCATTAATATATGCTCCATTTGCCCAGTTCTGACCACTATTTTTACCCCCAATATCATCGTCCCAGGCCTGGAGAGCCACAGAGTGTGCCATTTGCCATCGATAATCGATTAACTGATAAATTAAAGCAGTTAGTTACGCAGTACGCTCACCTCACTTGGTTTCTTGGGTCTAGATTAGATACAGATTTAAAGTTGAAAACAAGAACCAGTCAACCATGTGGTTCTCAAGTACCAGGGCTGAGTACAAGTACCAGGGTCCTCATATCCTTTAGCCTACATGACTGCATTTGCAATGCCCACTCTGGCAGAAAATAATGTCAACGTAATGTACAATAAAGCAAAGGTGACTAAAGTAATTTCAGGTGTTGACAAAAAAACTTGTTTTCTTACTAATTGGTAAATAAGTAAATCGATTATCAAGGTCTGGTCACTTCTGCACAGTGCAATGTTCAGTGTTAAATCAACTCTTACAGTGTAGGCCTACATATGGTCCCTATTGGACTCCTTATATGTCTTCTGTTAGAGTTTGATTAACACTGGACATTGTACTGTGTGTTGATTCCCTCTGAACGAGATACTGCCCCCTGCTGTATGATAAAGTAACTGAGGTTCCAAAACTTAAAGGGTAAGTTCGCTATTTTGGACCTTGGACCCTATTTGCGGTCCGTCTTCCATGAACCTGACCCATGAAGTCCATTTTTTCGCTGATCGGTCCAGTATTGAGTTCGGTACAGATTTCCTGTAGGCTCTCACTGGGCTACAATAGAAGTCAACGGGGCAATTAGAAATGTTCGATAAATGTGCTTTCATGTACAATAAATGAGACGGGAAGCTCAGGGTGTATTGTTACCGGTCTCAGTATGCTCTCCTGTGAAATGTATCTCAATCCAAACATTTTTACGTGCTTGGCATGGCTTGGAAGTAGGCTAAGCATTTCTCTGTTGCTTGTTTTCGCTGCTCCCCGCGGAGTACTATGTGTCGGGGGTAGGGGAGCGGGAAGGTGTGCCGGCCGTTTACGAAACTATCTAGTTGAGCAGTCTGCGTTTGTTTACCTGCAGCAACGTAGGCTACAATTTCCACAAAAAAACTTGGATGATGGATTACTATAATGATTACGAAGACGAAGAATTCGATTTTGACTGACGTTACTCGCTACAGATTTGAGCCAGAATACACGGACACGGAACTACAAGAGATGGATGATAAGAGAGCAAGAGAAGAGAGAGAGGCTGAAGTTGCGCAGGTAATGTTATCCGAAGTCAGTGCGAGGTAGTGCGGTCGGAGAAATAGTTCTGTTTCAAATGGAACTGTTGTTTCAACGTTCGGTTTGCGTTTGCGATAGCC
>CM056389.1:16987497-17007600 GCA_029718625.1 Synaphobranchus kaupii
AGGTTGTATCAGCGATTTTGGGTGACGTCACTTCTGAAGCGAAATCCCAAACAAACATACTTATGAATAATTATGTTTTTAAAAAAATAGTGTTCAAGCATCCAGAATTATAACCACGTTAATAACGTTTGTAAGAAACCAAACCGTTTGTAAATCCATCAAGATTTCAGCGAGATAAGAGTATTAGCGTTTGTGCAGATCATTGTGATTGGTTGGAATACTGTTTATTTTGGTTTTGAGTGGTTGGTAGTACCATTTGTTTTTGTGTACGATCTCGGAGCATAGGCTGCCTACAGAGACGCGGTTTTTTGACGGCCTGCTTATGGGGCGGGCAGCTAGCGGATCGTGAGGAAAAATCAGATGAATGTGATCATTTATGTTTCCACCCAAAATCGCTGATACAACCTTTAACACTGGACATTGTACTGTGTGTTGATTCCCTCTGAACGAGATACTGCCCCCTGCTGTATGATAAAGTAACTGAGGTTCCAAAACTTAAGCGAAAAGGCAGAGCGTGAGGGAATGCCCATGTCAGACTGATTCATATCCTGCAAAAGGACTGCAATTTGTGTTAATGAAACAAAATGATAGAATATGAATCCCTGATTCATCGAGTTAAAATATTTCTGGGTCACACCGTCGCATGTCCTTTTGCTTAACTAATTTGTGTGATTCATTGGTTTGTTCATCCCAGAGAATACAAAAACAGGCACAGACACAAAAAGCGGAACACTTTAAATCTGGTTGTCCCCAGCTGTGGTCCCACAGAGCCAGAGAGTCTATTCCAATCATCTTCATATTGGAAATATAAATATTCATGAGGTGTCGACTCATATTCAGACACTGAATTGGATTCAATCAACATTTGTCCTTATTTGACAAACAATTAAAAGCAAGGACCCCCCCCCCCCCCCCCCCCCCCCTTTCAAAACAGTTTTGCAAGTTCAGTCATCGCTAAAACGTACACGCGCCGTGCTGACATTGTAAAAAAAAAAGTGTAAAGCTTGCATTAACTCGCCTTTTAAGTCACAGTAAAGGACAAATATCGACTGAATACAGGTCATTATCTAATGCAATTACTTTAACCCGCTACATTGGTTTCCCCTGCGGGTATAAATAGCCATGTGCCTCCGCTTCCTCCTATCAGTTCGTTCCGGAACTAACTCCCACACCCCCAACACCACTCTATGTCCGTTCTCTTCTATTCCTTTTGCCACTGACGTCCAACTTTGTCCTGACGTGCAGGGGAACTCCCGTGCCTCGACCCCTGGCCCGAGACACCTTGAATGTACAAATTAAATCTACAGCTTATCTTAATAAAACCTCTTTCAAAAACGTACCCGTTACATGTAAATCTATTCAATTGAATTTAACTTGTGGGTAAGTACAATCATACTTTCTCTGTCTGGGTTTGAAGTGTAATTTTGAGCCGTGTTTGAGCAGAGGGGGGCTTTTTTTTATCCTAGC
This sequence comes from Synaphobranchus kaupii, assembly GCA_029718625.1. Taxonomy (NCBI): domain Eukaryota; kingdom Metazoa; phylum Chordata; class Actinopteri; order Anguilliformes; family Synaphobranchidae; genus Synaphobranchus; species Synaphobranchus kaupii. The sequence continues at coordinate 16,988,965 of CM056389.1, forward strand.
CGAACGTAACATGGGGGTCTGGGATAATCAGCACGTTCTCCACGTAGTTACGTACGGTTATGTGCTTTGAAAATGTGCCAGACTGTAAGCAGGGGTCCATAAATCCTTGAAGCCCCGTTTTGAGAATCCGTGCGGTGCTAAGAAGTTCCAGAAGACGACGATGTTTGGCAAGATGCCTCCAATCTCGACCTCACTGGAAGTAATATCGATCGGCCAGTCCGAGGGGATATTCTCTCTCAGGAGAATCTAGAATCTTCTGGAATACATTTTGTTTTACGTTTTATCATATTAAAATGTCAAAAGCACGATTCAGAATTTTTTTTTATTTTTTTTTTACATAAACATAGCAATGTTTTCACACATTACAAACTAAAAAAAAAAAAAAAAGGTTCACATCAAATTTGAAACAACCCGGAAACATTTCTGCCATCGGCTGGCAGAAACAATGCTAAAAAGCTACGTTTGACTCCTGCTTTTAAATCCAGTCCAGCCTAAAGAACTGAACACTCCCGCTGCTGAACATCACGCAGACACATCTCTGTGCTTCCCAACCTACCTGAAATCAACAAGAAGCATTGTGAAAATCCAGTCAAGATGGGGGGAAGAGGGAAATCCTTGAGTGGGGGGTGGAGGTAGGAGAAAGCTTATTCCTCCGTTGGAAGGGACACGCCGGGTTTTGCATTATTATGCTTGACCTTGTGTGACAAAACTGAAATCTGTATGGAAGACAGAAAAGAAGGCACCCTGTGTAAACCCTGCAATCAAATACAAAGAAAATATCCCAAAAAAATATATAAAAAAATATATGTCAACAGAAAGAGGCAGGTGAAGTGCAGCTAATTCAGTTCTACCTGCTATTATGTGGTCTAATTTGCGACATTGTGGAAGGATGCTTCTGTGCAACAGTGCTCCCGACCGAACAACAAAGCATTTATTAACACTGGAAAATGAAAGTGACGTTTGCGTTATTCTGATTGGAGCGAAAACATAATCAGTCATTTATGAGCCACCGCTGCGGTTCGGCTGTTATTCCAGCTCCCTGAGGAAGAGGCCAGAAACACGCAGCTGCCGAATGTCGACTCCAAATAGCGACTTCATCCACTTTATTTGGATTTATTTATTTATTTGGGAGAGCGCAAACAAAAAAAGCTCGGGCAGGTATATTGCAATAGTTGACAGCTGCAATAATTTGTATAAGTGCCTACATACAGTTGAAGTCAGAAGTTTACACACACTTAGGTTGAAGTCATTAAAACTCATTTTTAACCACTCCACACATTTCATGTTAGCAAACTATAGTGTTGGCAAGTCAGCTAGGACATCTACTTTGTGCATGACACAAGTAATTTTTCCAACAATTGCTTACAGACAGATTATTTAACTTTTAATTCACTACATCACAATTCCAGTGGGTCAGAAGTTGACTGTGCCTTTACATTTTTTATATTTGGTTGCATATCCTTTGAATGCCATGACTTCCTGATGTCTGTGACCCAACAACATGAAGACTCTTGATATCTTATTTTCTGGTACTCTTACAAGCGATACTATAACATCTCTGCATTCTCTCCCTCTCTCCCTCTCTCTCTTCCCTCTCTCCCTCTCTCTCTCCCCTCTCTCCAACACTTTCTTCTTGGTTTGCCTCCACTTTCTCTCCTCCTCCCCCTATCTCACTCTTCCTTCGCCTCTCTCTCTCTCTCTTTCTCCCTCCTTCTCTTCCATCTGAAGAAGAAGCCCCGTAGCTCCCTCCCTCCTCTCCTCTCCATCAATCCGGCTAATTCTGAGGCACAAGTCAAGGTCAGGGAGCAGACGGCAGAGCGGCAGAGTTGAGGATTAGAGATGAGACATCTGCGACGGGGCTGGAAACAGGAAGCAGAGAGCAAGGGGAGCTGCCGCCTCGTCACCTCGAACCGGCGCGGTCATGAATCAGCGCGACCTGGACCAAGGGCGCGGTCCCGGCGCTCTAAATATGAATGATCTGCCGTGGCGGGGGCCTGGACAGATCCTCCTACTCTCCGCGCGGTTATCGTTAGCGCTTCCCGTGCAGCGGGGGCGGGGTGGGGGCGGGGCGCAGGGACTGGCGCTCGCGGGCGCGGCGGGGTAGCCGCTGCCTCCGAATTATCACCCGGCTGCCGTGAGCAGTCAGCCGCAGATGCGATGCCTTCTCCTGAAGGCGTGTCCCAGCTCCTGTGTCTGCGAGGAGACCAGGGGCCCCACGCCACATGCAGGGAGAGAGAGAGAGAGAGCACTGTGGCACTTTACATTCAGGGCCACTTTATACAACATGGACATCGGTCACCGTGCTTTGGTGCGGGCCCAGGGACCATTGTGTCGATGTCGAGAGAGATTGGGGAGAGAGAGAGAGAGAGAGCCTTTTCCTGAGGTTGCAGAATGTCCTTAATGCAATCTATCCTCTGTAATTTTTGCGTGAGAACTCGTCCGTCTCCGAGCACACAACACTTCCTGACAGCGAGACGTCCGTTCCTTCACACAGGAAATCACTTTGGACAGAAAAACATTAAGGACATTCTTCAACTGCAGGAAAAGATTTAGATTGCATTCTCCCCCTCTCTTTCTCCCAGATCTCATTTTGAAGAACAAAGAATTGTATAAATTTCCCTCGTCGGTCAGTCTTTTGCTCACTAGACAGCTGCGTTTGCTGCTGGGAGCTAGCGCTCGCCCTTAGCTATTCTCCCCTCCATTGCGTCCCATTCTGGCAGCACTTGGGGTTCGGGGGGGTGGGGGCTAGGTGAGCGGATATCTCAATCAGGAGGGACGGAACGCCGTCGCGCTGGACGAGAGGCCCCGCAGGGCCCCACAGGGGCCCCCTCCCAGTGAAGGCTGATCGTTTTAGGGCGACTGCTGTCACGCCCGTCTCTCTCTCCCTCTCAGGAAATCATTCTGGACGGAAAACATTAAGGACATTCTTCAACCGCAGGAAAAGAATTAGGTTGCATTTCTCACTCTCTCTCTCCTTCTTTCTCCCTCCTATTCTCTCACCCCCCACCCCTTTGTCTTCCCTGATGGAAATGTAATATACTGCAGTATATTTTAAATATATTGTGAAGATAATTTTGATATATTTACAATATACTGCAGCATATTCTTTTTCCATAGGGGTTTCTCCCCCTCTCTCCCTCTATCTCTCTCTCTCTCCCTCCTTCTCTCTCCCTCTCTCTCACAGACGCACAGCAGCAAAGCAGCTTTCCTCCATTAAGCCCCCCCTCCCCTGACCCTCTCTCAAGCTGAACGCCCTCAGCGGTGGGGGCATCCGGGTGCTTCTCTCGGCGAACCCCCAAGCCGCTGTTTCAACCATGTCATCAAGTAAAGCGTAAAAAAAAAAAAAAAAAAGATCTCAACAATGGCATCTGCTTTACGCCTTCAGAGATAGCGCGCAATGCCTGTCCTTTTAAAACAACTGAACCTTGCCCTCAGCATGTATAGCTGACAGATAGTTCACCATAAAATTTGACTACGTAACTACTGCATAGCCAATTTAGCATTGGGTTTTATAGGAAACCACCCGGGTCAGACAGCACTATTTTATAAGCGTTACAATGGCGGGTTTACAATGCCACGTCAGTGACACCAAAGAGCTTCTGTTTTACACCGCGATGATCTGCGAACAAACAAATATAACACGAGAGGCAATCAGCGAGCCTGGCATAGATCACATCTTTGCTCCATCAGGATTTTAATAAGGCAGCTGCGACCTTCCTTGATTAATTGGCCATATTAAATTAAGCCCAACTTTAATGTCCTCCTTATTTAGCATAGCCCCGCCTGCCTTACACTGAATACTGCACTAAGGAAAGAGACATGTCGAAGTTCATTCTCGTTGATATATAGAGGGAGGGACCAAAGCTGATTATACGATTGTTATTTCACAGGTTCATCGCCTCTCGTTAAGGGGTTATGGATGGGTCTGACTTGAAAGTTTTGAAGGACCTTGAGTTTTCCAAAGTTGAGTCCACATTTTTGGGAACAATATTTATTGCGTATTTCTAGCAGAATGAACAGCCACAATCACCAGGGAAGGGCAGCTACATACAACCTCTAGAGTAAGACGGGTCAGCTTTTAACACAGAAACCACTCTGCTGTTATTTCTTTTGGAAATTGGAAATAGTTTCTCCTTCTTAATAAAACAGGCACAGTTGTGGGCATTTGTTGTTTACCAGTACTGTTGTTTTTCAATATCTCTGAGTTGAATAAAAAAAATTAAAAAAAAGAACTTCCAAAATGTTTTAGAGAGAAACTTTCCCCAAACTTTCACCTGACAACTCAGTAACCGCCGGGGACATCTCGCCCCCATCCCCCCCCCCCCCACCTGTCACTCCGTTATTCCTACAAAGCTCAACGAGGGATGACTGACGTGTGCTTCCAATTAACTCCTCCCCAAGGTGGGGGGAAAATGGTCTCTTAGGTAATTTCAGTTCCGCTGTCTTACAGGAAAGCACACAAAGCCCGGCGTCCGACCAGAAGATCCCTGCTGTCCATTGCGTTTCTCTCGCACTAAAACCGACCCCCGTGTCCACATCACAGCAGGCCAACATTGAACTTTTCTTATTGGGGTCGATGTCCCCCCACCCCGACCACAGTAATATACGCTAAATGTTCTATGGTGGAGGCTCGCGACTCCCTTTAGGCTGATTTTTTGGATGTTCCAACCAATTATCCCGGCTCAGTTTTTCGAAATGTCGCTTCACTCCGCTTTCCTACCACAGTGAAACGTTTCCACCAAGGATACACGTGTAGGCGCCCACTGTACCTCACAATTTGTTTTCTGACAGATCGAGCAGATGACTGAGCTAATTAAATAATTAAGAACACAAGTTGACATGAAATCCTGAGGCTCCTGGCTGTGCAGTCCCAGTTTCGTAGTATTTATTGAAGTTTGTGCTGTACATTCTGAATGTTTGCACCGTCTCCAGGCCCAAAATTAAATTGTCACTACGGGGACGGATAGAGCAATATTGTTTTCTCTTGTATTGCATTAAGTGTAGCAAAACAACTAATAAAAACATCAATAATTGACATTTTAATACAGAATGTGATATATATTATAAATTAAGTTGTGACAAAATGATTTCTATTGCATGTACGTAAATGTACATCACGGGTAAGAATGTGGTTTTAGAACCCTATGTTGTTGATCTAACATGTTATGGCTTTTACATAATACATTTTCATAAAGGGCTTCTTGTGTTCCTAAACTAATCATGAAGGCATCTGTCACATTTAAGAGAGGCCACATCCCGGGGTAGGGATGGGGAAACTGTGCTGTGGGAGGTTCCGTCTTACGGACAAGATGCAAAATGCCTTGGAACAGCAATGGCAGAGAGAGGCCACTTGAGAGGCCACAGTTAACATCGGGATCGACATTCACCAAAACTCAGGGCCTGTCAGTCTTTTCACCGGAATTTGATATTTTCATTGTAGAATATATCAGAATTTGTCATTCGTTTCCCCCCCTCTCTGGGGAAAGTGAATGGAGTATTTGTTCAATTGATAGGAAGAAGGGTTGTGTGTGTGTGTGTGTGTGTGTGTGTGTGTGTGTGTGTGTTGTGGGGAGGGGGGGGGGGGCTGGGAGGAAGAGGAAGAGGAAAGGGATTGATATCAGGGTTCTGATGACGTGGCCTACTTACCACAGCTACACATCTCATCCACGCCACTGTCACCTGTCTTCCTTTAAAGCAAGTCTTCCTGAACCCCACTGCTTTATTCAAGCCTATATAAACACACGCCAAGCTCCCAGCACTGAAAACTGATACACATACACACACGCACGCACACAGAGTATATACACAAGCAATTGTTCATTCTCTATTTAACACTAACACTAAGGGCGCTTTCACATATGGGTCTCTGATCCGTTTCCTGGAACATTTAGAGGCCTGATCCGTTTCAGAACGCATATGTGAAAGGGAACCAAACGCTGGCCCAAGCGAATCCTGGTACCTGTTGTGGAGGTCTGTCCAGGATACCATTCCTGGTACCAGGTATTATGACACAGTGCATTCCATTTTTTCTGCGGGACTCGCGAGCTCACGAGATGATAAACGGGATGTTGTTCTCCATCTTGGCTTTGAAGTTACTTATTAACCGTCATTGATGCGTGCAATAGAATTTTGCGTCACAGAGTTAGAAAACGTTTACAAGTTTACAACTGTGAATGCAAACCGTATTCTTTGGAATCTGCGGAAGCGCTCCAGGGTACCAGTCCAGAGAACCGCATTCAATATGTGAAAGTGCCCTAGATAACTCCAAATCAGCACTACGTCCCCTGTTAAAGTCCACTTTGAAAATAATGTGGACTGGCTATCTTTTCTTCTGAATGCCAATTTGACATTTTCCTTTCAAATGCATTTAAATGGGTTTTTTTTGCGGTTTCTGTCCATGTTTAGCACAAAACATCTCATCTCTAGTCAAGTTGCCTCTCAGCCTCATAAAATTTGTAATAGATTATCAATATTTGGGTCCTCATCTCTCAGCCAAGAATAGCTTTACCTACAACAGTGCACCAATGAATGTTTTTATAATCCGTTATATATTTGTTTTCTCTGGAAATGTGTGGCATTCAGAAAGTGAGCAAAAAGCATTAAAAATATGGTGTTGGTCTGATACAAGGTCAGAAGCAATTTTGGTGTTGAGATAATACAGCAATGAATTCCAGTCCTGAACTCATGGCCATCCTGCACAGCCATTATCGGGCGATAAAGTAGACAAAACTTTAACGTGGAGGCAAAGCAAGTATGGCCAGTTTGGGCTGTGCAGGACGGGCTCCCCCTACATCACCAGATTCCTCTCGAGATTTGCTCCCTCTGGGGAATATCTCACGACAGTTTGAGCATTATTTTTCTTCCAATAGGGGATTTTTTTATTTTCTCTTACCTCACGTGCTAGATTTAGAGCCCCATACAGTTAAAATTGAACTGAAGTAGAGTGGAAACATGAATGATGAGGGGAAGGTGTAACTGCTGCTTAGCCCCTGATACTGCCCCTTGCGGGATTCGGCTAGTTTTGGAAGATTATTCGTTTTTCCTGTCTGTCGCACAGAACCTGGGAGCCGTGGAACAGCCGGACGTTTCTGTGGCCGTTGGCGTTTCACGCTGCTCAGCCTTCTCCAGCGAGCAGTGAGCTGCGGACCCTCGCTCAAGCTGAAAGCCCTCGGCAGTGCACATCTGGGGTTCTTCTCTCGGTGAACCGCCAAGCCACTGTTTCAAAGACGAAAGAGTTGTGAGCTTCGGAGCAGTGGTACGGGAAAATGGAATCACGCCAATGGCCAATGTCTGGGATCCCAGATAGTGTGAAAGCCCTAAAGCCTGAGGTGTGTGTTTGTGTGTGTGCGCGCGTGCATATTTTTCCATGCACATGTATAGCCCGTGAACTGTCTTGGCCATGTGTGCTACATTAGCAAAGAGAAATGTGAGATGCAATTTTTATTTTTATTATTATTATTTTTAATTTTTTTTGCATCAAAACCCATTATACCCAGCTGGTCAACTAGTTACCCAACTGCCTCCACAAAACCAATGAGCTTTCGCTCCAAACCCATGAAAAAAAGCAAGGAAACCTGAGGAGCTTTTTTTAAACATCTGATCAGGCTGGTTGTCTTTCTACCCATATGACTCTTTACAGCAGTGGCCCCCAACCCTGATCCTGGAGATCGACCGTCCTGTAGGTTTTCATTTCAACCCTATTTTGGCACGTCTGTTTCTACTAATTAGCAGCTCAATGAGATCTCTAGCTGTGGAGTGAAGTGTGCTTTGTTAGGGTTGGAGTGAAAACCTACAGGACGGTAGATCTCCAGGAACAGGATTAGGGAACACTGCTTTACAGCAACAAACATGAGCATCTACTGGAAAAAAAAAAAAAGAGAGTAGAAGAAAAATAATAAACATTTTTATTGTGAAAAGTTTGGACAGCACAAGAAAATGTACGGATTTAACACATAACAGATAGGGACACAGGGAGTCAGCCCCTCTTGACAGTACTATTCGTAACTTTCATTCATCCATGAAAAAAAAAAACTTTTTTTTTTTTTGTTGACGTTGTAAAAGTTAAGACCACACGCCTGCAACACAACATCCCGCATTCTCACGTGTGTTGTTATGCAAAAGAAAACAAAAAAAAAAGAACAAAATATTCATACAGGAGATAGACAACAAAGTGTGAATTAACAGCCGAAGCCTCGGTACAGATAGCGAGACGTCCGTAATCTATCCCAGAGTTCCTTTCCGGAGAACGCGCTTGGGATGACACAGCAGCATGCTGGGAAGTCCCTTGGCTTTCGGCTTTTTCTTAACGGGCTTATGACACCTAAGCAAGATGCCCAGTTCCTCCATTACAGCACTAAAGGAAATACACTGTTAAAGAGAACAAAATGGCTTCAGTGACCAACAAGCAACTTCCATGGCCGAGCTCCATTTGAGTCCTAAATTGTTACTAATAAATAACAAATTTTGAAACAAGAAGGTAAAAATAAAACTTTTTGAAATGAGAGAAATTATGATAATGATGCTTTTATGACATGCATATTTAATGATATATTTATTTTGCTGCCTTTGCAGGTTTTCATGACTTTAAAGCAGCAAAGAATACAAGCTGCAGGAAGTGCAAATTTGTGAAAATATGAGAGAACAGCGCTCATGCTGCGCTCCTGGAAAGCAGGACTCTCACTGCGTGATAGATAGAACATGTGGAAGGCACTTCTAGAGAGTGAAACCGTATGTATTATTTTTTTTATCTCACTACCCCAAAAAAAGGAAAACTAATTCCCTTTTCAGTTCCAAATCAATAATCTCCCTGTACACAGTTCTAAGAAGATGCAGGACATGAATGAACAGAAGGGATGGGTTTCTCTATTTTACATCCAGTATAATTGCAGGTACTGGAATAAAATATACCTTAAAGGGATTTCTTCCACTAGTGTAAATTGAAAAGTTTTAGAGATTATTATTTATTAATATTTAGTGTTATAAAACCTTGTCTAATTCCAGAAATCAAATTGAATTCTGCTCCAATTTAATGACTATGGGAATAAGTGTGCTACAATTTTAATTACAAAATGATTAATTAATTAAAAACTGCCACAAACATAGGGTTATCAAAGGCCTGGAGGATTTGATAATGATTGACCATACTCATTACACTTTTAAATAATTTAATTACATCTTTCACTTCCTGTTCGGAGGGAAATCGAGCCCCCTGGGTACCTGCGATTCCCTGCCAGCTCCACCGGGGTCGCCGCGCGTCTCGAATCTCACGGCTCACACGCACGCGGGCGTGCATCGATACTTACCATGGGGGGCGATGACTCACGACGTACAAGACGGAGAAAGTGGACGTTGGAGACCCTGGAAAGACCTCTCAGGCAAGCGAAGGATGGTTCCTACCACGAAACTAGCTACTAGCTACTAGCACGATAAAAAGGCACTCACTTGGCTGACAGTTTTCTCCTTTATGTAAACATCGATGAGAAGTTAAAAACTCGTTATAGGACTGTACTTGAAAAATAAGGCATAAATCTCATTGTTTTTCTTAGAAGATTCTGCATTCATTTATTGTGATGTTAAACTGCCAAGCGATTTATTGTCAACATTGTAGTACAATTTACACTAAGCCGAAGATCCCTTTAAGTAATATGACTAAATTATTTTCATAAAAAACATGAATAGTATCTAAATATTAGGCTACTTGCGTAAGATAATCCTGTCATTTAAGAAAAAATAAATAAAAAAACTAATTGATAACATGGACAGACATGTCTTTAAACAGTTAAATGTTCTGCGATGAAACAATTATCTTTCTAATTTGCCTCATGATTTAACACTGTGGACTATTCTCAGACATTTGTTCTCCAGTCTCATACTTTATAATGCTGTGAAATGTTAGTTTTACAATCATTCAAGCTGGTGATTCAAGCAGGTGATCACTTTTCTTTTTAAAATCTCTCTCTCTCGCATGTATACGTACACACACACACACACACACACACACACACACACACACACACACACACACACACACACACACACACACACACACACACACACACACACACACACACGCACACACGCACACACACACACACACGCACACACACAAGCACACACACACCGTCTTTTTTGCGACTTAAACCATAACTGAATGAGTAGCAAACCTTAGACAATCCATAATGATCTCTTCATTTACAAGAGATGCACTTCTAAATGTTTGAGAAAATACAGCAGTCGGAGGTTTGTTTGCTGAAAATAAATATAAATATCGTTTTACCAAGAACTCGAAAAGATTGCATTTAAACTCTAAAATATGCATACTATGACCAAAATTGCATTTTTAAAAACTTTTTTAACCAGTATTGAACACAACTGAAAAGCTCCAAGATGATATGAAAAGCTCAAAAACACAAAAACATGCATGTGGGCCTTTAATAGGGCATTTAAAAGGGCTAGTTCAAGAATGGTATGGCTAAGTCTTTAGAAAACTGGAGTTAAAACTGTGAGAATAGGCCTCCAGTGTACAGAGTAAGCTCAGCATCTACATTGCAGGTGCTATTTTGCCTATTTGTGCTCATTTTCCATTAATTTAAGTACTTTCAACTCAAGATTTGTAATACACTACTTTTGTTTTTGACCTTCCTCATGTGTCAAGGTCAAACTAAGTTCACTAATACCTACAACTCTTAAAAAAAAGTTTTGCATTAATCATTTTTCCGTATTTTTGTTTTTTTCTTAAGCCCAGTTGACACTTTGAGACATAGCCCCCCACGCCCCTCATTCACTGTAATTTTATTACATCATAAAGAACACACCATCTCCCAAAAACTTGAAAACCTCAACCCAGAGTTCCGACAGGCACAAACCAAGAAAAGGCATGCTGGGATACAGTGCGTGCCGTTTGTGAATTTAGTGCCCATACTTCTCACCAGGATTATTTCTTTTCTTTGTGGGTGTTTTCAGGATTTCACCTGATGAGGTGCACTTCATAGTTTAATAAAACCCAGTGAAGGAGGGGGCTTCCTACAGCCCCGTGTGTGCGTGTTTGCATTATTAAATAAAACCATCACTAACAACGAGTGCGTGTGCGTCTGTATCCTCGCAGCCATTTTACTACACTGAACGTCTGCAAGGTCGGCATGTGAGCCCGACAAAGTTCGTCACGTCACCCGTCAAGCTACACACGCTGAGCAACCTGACTGGCTTGAGTGCTGGAGCAGGAAACGGTACAAACAGTCCTCTGATATGTCACATGATATGTGTTAATGTGTGAATTCTCCATTGTTCTGTACCCCTTGTAAACAAATGAAATAGTGTGAACTAGGCTTTTATTTTTCCCCCAGAAGGTTAGTTCCCGATTGCCACGTACCACTATTTAGAGCGCAGGCCCTGTGGAATGAGCATCTACATTGTAGTCGCTTTGGAAACGTAGCTACACCTAGCAGTGAAATTTGGGAGAGTGGGTTTGGGATTGGGTGGAGGGGCGGGGCTTAGGGATTGGGTACAGTGGGGGAGGGGCTAGGGATAGAGTTTAGGGGAGGCGGCCCATTTCCGAAGGCCCACGGACACACCTTTTACAAAGCACACAACTACGCGGTGCGGAATCTAGCGTGGAGATCGCAAAAGATCCTCTCGGAGAAGTTTACCACATTCTACATCCGTTGACAAAGACGTTTCGGAGGAAGCGTTGGAGAGGCGCCTTTGCATTTGCTTGGACTGCACTCCGTAATAGAAACAAAAGGCCTTGCGTGCGGAACAAACAACAGAACAGGGGTCAAAAACCAATTCCTCACAAAACGGAACAGAACACAGAAGATAACTGCATACGTACAGGTAAATAATAAAACATGAAGACACAGCAAACAAGCAAATAAAGAGTCTTGAGTGTCAGAGGACATGCAGGTGCACATTCAGGAACATCGATAAAAATGGTACAAAACCAAACAAAAACAACAAAAACAACATACAACTCAACAAGCAAAAGGAATTTATGTATGAAGAACCTGATGGCTTTTCAAGGCTTAGCTCCCTCACCCGACTGCCTTTAAAAAAAGTACCGAAAGACCCAGGATGGAAGAGTTACAGCATACAGCCTTCTTAGCAGTGGGAAATAAAAGTCTCACCCAGCAGACCAATATTAATCACTTTTTTAAAAAAAAGAAAATGTACGTGTATTCTGTAACTTTTCCACTTTTGTGAGCCTATTTGTTTACGTCTCGAAATATCGATGCCTGGATATAAGACAAGGCATCTTATTTCAAACATTAATCCGCAATATTAAATTTGATTAGTGTAGCTTAAAGTAGTCGATGGCAGTTATTTATTCAAATACCCATGTTGCTATGACAACACAGCCAAATGAAAAATAAACAGAAATGTCAAGATTATGCTTGCACGTGGATAAGCCCTGCAGTTCCTCACATTTACACGGTGGAGGCCTAAAACTATTTTAGTGGTCTGAACAACAGACTTCTCATTAAAAGAAGACAGCACCTGGTTTTTTCTTTGCTCTTTTCATACCACACGTATAAAAGCGTATATATTTTCATTTATACACACTACATGAACTCCATTTGGGTCACATGGTCTGGAGGCTTCCATCAGCCCATTGGCTGACTATTTCACACTCTGTCCTTGCTGTGCCCGGAGCATTGGCTCACACTCACCTCCTCGATATCAGTGTTTCTTCTGGCCTTGTATAGGAACTCTCCGATGGCCACGAAGACGGAGAGGACCAGTCCGGCGGCCAGCACGATGAAAATGCCCCCGATGTTCTCCACGCCCAGGGCGCTGGCCTCCTTGCTGTCTTCCTCGGGACAACCGTTTCCTCTCCACCACTTCTCTTTCATCATGTGCAGCTTCCCTTCTTCCTGTAGCTGGAGGATGGCGATGGTCACCTTGTCCCTGTACGGAGAACCTGCGTAGAGAGATAGAGAGAGCTGTGAAGGCACTTTCGTAACTTATAGGGAACTTTCGTAACCTCCTAAGGAGAGGGAGAGAATGAGAGAGAGAATGAAAGAGAGGGAGAGGAATAGGGAGAGGGAGAGATGAGTTTGTTCTTGTTTGTACAACTTTGATTACTGTTCCATAGGGTACTTGACAAGTAGACAATGGAGTCTTTCCCTCTCAAGGGAATTACTGCACTTTGACCCCTGACCTTTCCACTTTACACTCCGAATCTGTGTTAAATGCCAGTAAAGGAGAGATAGAGACAGAGAGAGATAACGAGCGCGAGAGTGAGAGGGAGAAAAAATAGGAGGAATGGGGAAAGAGTGGTGGGGAAGGTAGGAAGATAGGAAGATATTGAGATATTGAGAGTATGCTATTAAGTGAGTGAAAAAGGAGAGAGAGAGAGAGAGAGAGAGAGAGAGAGGGAGAGAGAGGGAGAGAGAGGGAGAGAGAGAGGAGAGAGAGAGAGAGAGAGAGGGAGAGAGAGGGAGAGAGAGGGAGAGAGAGAGAGAGAGAGAGAGAGAGAGATTTTCTTTAAAACTACCTTTATTCAATCAAATCACCAAAAAGACAGAAACACAGTTTACCGTTAACATTCTGTGACGAGGAGTAAACAAAGAAAGAGAGTATAAATTAAACAACAATCTAGCCTGGACAATGTGTACATCAGTTGTATATTTGGCCAATTAAGTGTTTGAAGTTTAAAGAGAGATTTTCCATTTTATATAAATTAAAAAATTTAAAAAACGTATCATTGAGATCCTGTGGTGCTGATGGCCAAAAAGAGACAGAAAGAGGGAGGGAGGAATAGACAGAAGAGAGATGAATCCTACAATTCAAAAAGGCCCCCTGGGGCAGACAAAACAGCAGGTAATTCACCTTGCAGTCATCATTGAAAAGGCTTATATAATTGGAGCCTGAAATTACTTTTGGATTTTCCAGTTAAAAGTCATCAGTTGTTGAAAATGAATGGACCCTAGGGAAGTTTAGGATTCTCTGAGCATACACGTTGCCTTGCCCAACTGCCAATTTTGTAAAAGCTTCCAAATGCTTTTACTCTGTCAGGTTTCCTCAGAGAAACATCCCAGGTGCCTTTTTAAGGAAAATAATTGAGCAAAGTGAAGCAATGACATTGCATTCTCTCTCTCTCTCTTTTTTTGTGTGGTTAAATTGGCCATCTAAAATAAATGCACTTTTGTGTCTCTTCGCAGACAGACGCAAATCCCTGCTGTAAGACAAAACGGCTCGTTCAGAAACTTACCAATAGGGGTTCCCACGCCATAGCCTTTAGAGTCTATCAGTCCTCCTATCTGAGTGAGGTTGCAATTTCTCTGACTGATGTACTCAATGCTGGTCGACTCCATGAGGAGTGCGTAGTCCGTGGTCAGGACTCTCTGAATCCCTTCCCTGTTATTTTTTAGCAGGGCAGTGTTTTTCCTGCTGCTCATAAAAGCCCACATCTTTTCATATGTGGAGATTTTGGATTTCTGAGAAAAACGACAAAGAAAAGAAAAGGCAAACACAGAATGAGGCCAATTTTTAAAAAAACCTAGCATGAGACGACTGCGGTAACATCAAAGACAGGCGTGAGGTCGTTTCAAAGCACACTTTAAACTGAAATCGACCTCAACATTTGCCTGTAAAACGTGTGGAACAGCAAAAGACCCAGGTCACGTTTTAGTCACGTATGAGTCCCGTGGTGCGGTCAAGTCCAGTGCGTGATACTCTCAAGTCCAGCGGTCTCCAACCCTGTCCCTGGAGTTCTCCGGTCCTGTAGGTTTTTATTTCAACCCTGATCTGGCACACCTGATTCGACTAATTAGCAGCTCAACGCGATCTCTAGCTGTTCAATGAGGTGTGCTTTGTTAGGGTTGGAGTGAAAACCTACAGGAGGGTAGATCTCTAGCTGTTGAGTGAGATGTGCTTTGTTAGGGTTGGAGTGAAAACCTACAGGAGGGTAGATCTCTAGCTGTTGAGTGAGATGTGCTTTGTTAGGGCTGGAGTGAAAACCTACAGGAGGGTAGATCTCTAGCTGTTGAGTGAGGTGTGCTTTGTTAGGGTTGGAGTGAAAACCTACAGGAGGGTAGATCTCCAGGAACAGGGTTGGGGCCCAACGCTCTAGTCCAGGGGTGTCAAGATCCGGTCCTGGAGGGCCGCAGTGTCTGCTGGTTTTTGGTGCGTTTAAGCACAAGTGATTAATTTAAGTCACTAATTGGCTAAGAAGTCCACACACCTTGTTCTCAATGCTTTAACTGGGTGCTGATTGAAAGGAAACCACAAATACCTGTGACACTGCGGCCCTCCAGGACTGGAGTTTGACACCCCTGCTCTAGTCTGTGAGTAATGATAAGCCCTTTCTCCTCATTACGTATTCTTATGTCCTTCTGTACATACAATACTCCGAATGTGCGGCAGGATTTAACGCACGACAAAAGCAATGCGACGTGAGAGGCGGTATACGCTTCGTTTTGCAGGCACGCGTACGTACGCGGCTGATGAGTCGGGTGCCGTCACACTTGTCCTGTTAGCTGTGGATAAATGGACATCTCTCGCAATGTTTCGCTGTCCTCATTCCAGAGCAGCCGTGTGCAAATCTCTCTCTGCGCTCACTTATCCCCGCCATCCCGGACCCTGTTCTCTGAGCTACAGGAGCCGGTAATCACGCCTGGCAATCTCGGCGGATAAAGCCCCTACAGGTTTCAATTTTGATGGGCTGTTGGGGGTTGGGGGTTGGGGGGGGCGGGCTCAGCCAAAGCAGGGCTGCAGCAGCTGAATCTTGAACAAGGTAATCTTTCATTGGCTCTCTACGTCGAGGCGACTCGCGTTGGCCACAGCGGCTGAGGTATAGCCGGTGATGCATCGCCATGATGTCACAACCTGCAGCTTTTTTTCGCTGAGGTACACTTCTTAAGCAGTCGCTCGGGTCGTTTGTTTCTGAGACAAACAACCAACAGCTGGGGGCTGTCACGGGGGTTGGGAGAAAAGATGTTTTAGGGAAAGTTCTAAAAAAAATAATGGATTTTACGGCAAAAATAAGTACAACTCCAGTCAGTATCTTAACATACCACACTGTGAAGGACATAAAGGTCAAACACCTTTCAGCAAAACATCTGTACCCCAACTGTCCAACATTTCTAATGCCCAAGTCGATGTGTGCTGCCTGATTTCATAGAGTCATGAGCTTCAGCTAAAAGGGACACCATTTTAAACTCAAATCTGGTATACAAGGTTTATTATGAAACAGAAATGTGCAGATAAATAAATAAATAAACTAACTGAGTTAGCAGGCTAACAGTGCTGGGTAAAACCCAGAAACTCCCTGAATATGGAACATATAAACTAACAAAAAAAACTGTTCCCGGTTTTATAGTCAGTGCAGTTAGCCAGCTATGAGGAATAGGGCCCAGGTGAATTTAAGACTGGGTTGCAAGGAATACAATAATAAGTATGACATCTGAACAGACTAATTTGAAGAAGTATGAAGGGCAACAAGACTAGTCCCGGGTCTTACACGGATGACTTGTGTGGACTAAAAGTATTTGGGGTTCTGGAAGGATTTGACTAAATATTCAAAATATTTGAAGGGATTAGAAAAATTGACAGTGGAAGCTATTTTCTGCCAACAGAAAAGTTGCACAAGTGGAAATCCATTGTAAGTGCATTTCATACTGACATTAAAGTATTTATTTAGAACTATAATGCATTGACTGCATGCCAGAATTTGAAGTGGAGTCAGAGTCCCTTGATTCATTTAAGACCAAACTCATTTAAGACCAATACTTTTTGTCTGTCTCAAACGATCTGAACAACCTTTTCTTATAACTGCCCCACTCTTTTCTTATAACTGAATACCCATTTATGAAAATCTCTGATGTCTGAAACCCAGCAGGAAAAAAAAAATGTAAGCGTTTTAATTTTTTGGCATAGATGATCAAAATGTTGCAGTAAAAATAGTTTCAAAAATATTATTTATTTTATGTTTATTGAATGTCCCTTGCGATCGTAGAATTTCTGTCAGGACAACTCATCTATTGAATAATATACAATTATTTGGTTTGGTGCTGAATGGATCTGCTCGCAGGTACTTCTAGTGTGCACTACATATCAAACAGGGAGCATGACACATCTCCTCTACTAAACAGGAGATATACCAACCCCCCCAGTACATAGAATCAGATACAAACAACAGGGGCAAGCTGGAGGACTATAGGAGGAGGGCAAGCTGGAGACTATAGGAGGAGGGCAAGCTGGAGACTATAGGAGGAGGGCAAGCTGGAGACTATAGGAGGAGGGCAAGCTGGGGTGTTGGAGGGTGAGGGTCATTTTAGTTTAAGCAGCAGCAGTAGATCACACATGAGCAGCACAAGCAATAAGCAGCCCAGGAGCGGTTTGAATCGCTTTTAAAAGGGGGCGCTCCATTCATGTGTGCGCGTGTGATTGGTTGAGTATAAGAACATGCGTTTGCTGAGGCCAACCATTGGTTGGCTGCAGCAAAAGTTTCCTGACAGAACTTTGCTTCCCGCACATCATGTGCGAAGCATCATATATGATACTTGGGATAAAGACCAGAGACTCGCGTCCTCTACAGGGGACTAAAATGAATCGCTGTATCTCAGGAAGATATCCCAGAATGAACCCAAACTGTGAACAAAGGTTCCAACAATGCACGTGTTTCACATAGTTAATATATCTGATTTAATGCATCGTAATAAAAAAAAGTAAATAAAAATAAAAAAACACATTTCACCCAACTCATGGAATGTAGCATTTTGTGACAGTAATTAGGAGTACTTGAATAGACATCTTACCTTAAAAAATGTCATGGTGGATCCATCTCGCACAGCCCCGTACTCAATTTTTGTTTGCTTCGCCAAATCGTCCGCAGAATCGATTGGCGAGTCCATTCTTTCGACCGTCAAAAAGGCAGCCAGGTTGGCAGTGTACGACGATATTATTATTAACGTAAAGAACCACCAGATCCCTCCAACGATTCTGGTGGAGAGAGCTTTCGGCATCAGCTCTGAGCCTGTTTACGACAGCAGCAACGGGCCGTGGTTAGACGCAGAGAACAGCACACAGCCACAAAGACTCGCAGCAGACACAACTCAGCACAACATTATCGCATTCAGCCTAATCACACAGCAATCACACAAACAACATAGTTTTCCATTGAGTACAATGACAAATTTTCATGAAGTTTATCATGAAGCATGCATGGAGGTGAGCGGCAGGAAGAACAACAAACATGGGGTAAAGGGGCGGTCAGTTCTGCAACGTGAGTCCAAATTGATTTATTTTTTTTGTTCGTTTTTTTAAGGTGCTTTTAACTAAATCCAATTAGGCTAAATCGGTTTAACTTCGATTCGCATTTCTTGAGTTGCTCACGCGAGAAGAAAAAAAAACAATCTTGTGGCTGCTGATGAACCCGGTGCAGTGTCTATTATCTCGCCTCCAGCGTTCAGCCGAAGCTTGGCGGTTGGCACCGCGATTGAACTTTCGCGTTTCGGGCACTGTCGGCGGTCGCGCGCAATGCATCTCCGGAAAATGAAGCCGTCACAGAGACCCGAACAGCGGCATTTATCTCCACTAAATGGCAGAAGCACTCTGCTAACGGATAGTGAATCGGCGCAAGAACGCCGGCGCGAGTCTTTTCTCTAGATCATCACACAAAGTCATCTTTCTTTTATG
>CM056389.1:17008100-17074169 GCA_029718625.1 Synaphobranchus kaupii
CACTGACTGTAATGTTACTATTATCACAAGTAAAGAACCTTGAACAATGCACAAATCATAAATAATGCAGGCTTGTTTTGTCATGAGAATGTATGTACAGAACTGTTGGAAATTAATATGTAATATTGCAATACATATCCTAACCAAGCTCTGACCTTTGTTTTCTAACAAAATGAAAATGCACCCAATGACAGTAATGAAATTAGACAGCAGTGGTTTAAAGAAGCTCTTTTAGCATGAATGCCCAAAACTACACGACATGATTTACTGTCAACGTGCTTTGTGTTGCAGAAGTGGGTGCTTTAGCCCAGCAGAGCGCAAACGTTTGTGCACCCCTGTTTTAGCCTAGCGTGAGCAAACACTCTGACATTCGCACCTGTTCTTTTTCTAAACCAAAATAGTGTAATGCAGATTTCCCCTGTCTGTTTGCTCTCAGTGTTCTGGCACAGCTGGAGGAAAGATCCCAAACAGCAGTGGGCAGGATTTATATTACGTTACATTACGTTACATTACGTTACATTACTGGCATTTAGTAGACACTCTTATCCAGACACAACTTTCAGCATTTTTACATAGTATCCATTAATACAGCTGCACAATGCAGGTTAAGTACCTTTAGCTCAAGGGTACAACAGCAGTGTCCTACCTGGGAATCGAACCTGCAACCTTTGGGTTACAAGCCCAGTTCAGTACCCATTATACTACACTGCCGGGATCCCAGCACGCCTCGTTAGACACCGGAAGGTTGTAGATTCACCCGAGACGCAGAACTCAGAGTTCACGTGTTTGGTGTATTTGTTGGACTGTCAGTTCAGGAGTGAGTTTGTTGAGGGTGAATAAGAAAGAGGCCACTCTGAGCCTTTGAACAGATGAACCAGAATAAGAGATGTGTGAAAGGGTCCCGTTTGTTTCTGGACCCCAGTATGTCGATAGTTACCATGTTTCTGGACTCCAGTATGTCGATAGTTACCATGTTTCTCCCAGATGATCTCTCCACTAGAGGCCTTTAAATCTGTGACTGACGGTTGTATGAAAATTGATTGCAGAGAAATCTGAGTCTTTAACATCACATTTCATGGCTTGTCACTGATACATGTAGCCGATATAGACGCCACTATTGAGGGTGTTTATTGGTGATGTATTTACACAAATTCACTGAAGCCTTTTTTTTGCTTCCAGGTGACCTTCTAGCTAAGCACCATTATTGACTGAAACCATCCCTTGTGTTTTAATGCAATAGGTTATTCATAAAGATTATTAATGAAGCTAGTTGTGATTACATATTAACACAAACAACAAATACACACTGAAAACAATCTTACGTCTGAAAACCAAAAGCTAAATGGATCACTCAAAGATTGCCCAGAGCCCAAACCAGCACAGCCCAAACCAGCACAGCCCAGAGCTCGAATCAGACAGGAAATTACACTGTGTCAGAGGCTCCGCCCACAAGCCTGCCTACCCTGCATAAAGGGGGCAGCATGGGATTTGGGGTGCAGCACCTTGGCCAGTGTCCAAGTGAGCCTGTCCTCTTGGCCCCTTCTTGGGAAGATTAGGGCACATTGTTGTAATCACCTTGAGCGTTTTGTCACGTTGATGCTATGCAATCTGCTCTCTATCCACCACCTGTGCTGTTATAACATCAGGAGACTCACACGAGTCTGCCTGTGCATTTAAACACAATCAGTACAGCTAGTGCCTCTCTTGTGTAGGTGTCATTTCATCACCAACATTTTAAACACTACTTAACACTACAATTGTGTTGAGGGTTACATTGTAAAATTTGAAGAAAAATAAAATATTTAAGAGAATTAAATTTTGAATAGATAGTGTGAAGTGTGACCCGCTAACCTGGGCACTATCCTTCACACTTACCATCACACGCACTAACCTGGGCACTATCCTTCACACTTACCATCACACACACTAACCTGGGCACTATCCTTCACACTTACCACCACACGCTCTAACCTATCCTTCATACTTACACTGTATGGGATATGGAGCTGACTGAAGAAGCCATTTGAATTGCAGGATGTTGACAACGTGGAATTAATGTAATGGGTCTAATAGATCTATACAGGTAAGGAAATAATGGGAATTGCTGTAGATATAGGATTGGACTAGTGCACTTTAAAGACTGAATATGTGGGAGTTCTGAGTGACTCAGTCCTATAGACTGAATATGTGGGAGTTCTGAGTGACTCAGTCCTATAGACTGAATACGTGGGAGTTCTGAGTGACTCAGTCCTATAGACTGAATATGTGGGAGTTCTGAGTGACCCAGTCCTATAGACTGAATACGTGGGAGTTCTGAGTGACCCAGTCCTATAGACCGAATATGTGGGAGTTCTGAGTGACCCAGTCCTATAGACTGAATATGTGGGAGTTCTGAGTGACCCAGTCCTATAGACTGAATATGTGGGAGTTCAGAGTGACTCAGTCCTATAGACTGAATGTGTGGGAGTTCTGAGTGACTCAGTCCTATAGACTGAATATGTGGGAGTTCTGAGTGACTCAGTCCTATAGACTGAATGTGTGGGAGTTCTGAGTGACTCAGTCCTATAGACTGAATACATGGGAGTTCTGAGTGACTCAGTCCTATAGACTGAATATGTGGGAGTTCAGAGTGACTCAGTCCTATAGACTGAATGTGTGGGAGTTCTGAGTGACTCAGTCCTATAGACTGAATATGTGGGAGTTCTGAGTGACTCAGTCCTATAGACTGAATATGTGGGAGTTCTGAGTGACTCAGTCCTATAGACTGAATATGTGGGAGTTCTGAGTGACCCAGTCCTATAGACTGAATATGTGGGAGTTCTGAGTGACCCAGTCCTATAGACTGAATACGTGGGAGTTCTGAGTGACCCAGTCCTATAGACTGAATATGTGGGAGTTCTGAGTGACCCAGTCCTATAGACTGAATATGTGGGAGTTCAGAGTGACTCAGTCCTATAGACTGAATGTGTGGGAGTCCTGAGTGACTCAGTCCTATAGACCGAATATGTGGGAGTTCTGAGTGACTCAGTCCTATAGACTGAATATGTGGGAGTTCTGAGTGACTCAGTCCTATAGACCGAATATGTGGGAGTTCTGAGTGACCCAGTCCTATAGACTGAATATGTGGGAGTTCTGAGTGACTCAGTCCTATAGACTGAATATGTGGGAGTTCTGAGTGACTCAGTCCTATAGACTGAATATGTGGGAGTTCTGAGTGACTCAGTCCTATAGACTGAATATGTGGGAGTTCTGAGTGACTCAGTCCTATAGACCGAATATGTGGGAGTTCTGAGTGACCCAGTCCTATAGACTGAATATGTGGGAGTTCTGAGTGACTCAGTCCTATAGACTGAATATGTGGGAGTTCTGAGTGACTCAGTCCTATAGACTGAATATGTGGGAGTTCTGAGTGACCCAGTCCTATAGACTGAATATGTGGGAGTTCTGAGTGACTCAGTCCTATAGACTGAATATGTGGGAGTTCTGAGTGACTCAGTCCTATAGACTGAATGTGTGGGAGTTCTGAGTGACTCAGTCCTATAGACTGAATACGTGGGAGTTCTGAGTGACTCAGTCCTATAGACTGAATATGTGGGAGTTCAGAGTGACTCAGTCCTATAGACTGAATGTGTGGGAGTTCTGAGTGACTCAGTCCTATAGACTGAATATGTGGGAGTTCTGAGTGACTCAGTCCTATAGACTGAATATGTGGGAGTTCTGAGTGACTCAGTCCTATAGACCGAATATGTGGGAGTTCTGAGTGACCCAGTCCTATAGACTGAATATGTGGGAGTTCTGAGTGACTCAGTCCTATAGACTGAATATGTGGGAGTTCTGAGTGACTCAGTCCTATAGACTGAATATGTGGGAGTTCTGAGTGACTCAGTCCTATAGACCGAATATGTGGGAGTTCTGAGTGACCCAGTCCTATAGACTGAATATGTGGGAGTTCTGAGTGACTCAGTCCTATAGACTGAATATGTGGGAGTTCTGAGTGACTCAGTCCTATAGACTGAATATGTGGGAGTTCTGAGTGACCCAGTCCTATAGACTGAATATGTGGGAGTTCTGAGTGACCCAGTCCTATAGACTGAATACGTGGGAGTTCTGAGTGACCCAGTCCTATAGACTGAATATGTGGGAGTTCTGAGTGACCCAGTCCTATAGACTGAATATGTGGGAGTTCAGAGTGACTCAGTCCTATAGACTGAATGTGTGGGAGTTCTGAGTGACTCAGTCCTATAGACTGAATATGTGGGAGTTCTGAGTGACTCAGTCCTATAGACTGAATGTGTGGGAGTTCTGAGTGACTCAGTCCTATAGACTGAATACGTGGGAGTTCTGAGTGACACAGTCCTATAGACTGAATATGTGGGAGTTCAGAGTGACTCAGTCCTATAGACTGAATGTGTGGGAGTCCTGAGTGACTCAGTCCTATAGACCGAATATGTGGGAGTTCTGAGTGACTCAGTCCTATAGACTGAATATGTGGGAGTTCTGAGTGACTCAGTCCTATAGACCGAATATGTGGGAGTTCTGAGTGACCCAGTCCTATAGACTGAATATGTGGGAGTTCTGAGTGACTCAGTCCTATAGACTGAATATGTGGGAGTTCTGAGTGACTCAGTCCTATAGACTGAATATGTGGGAGTTCTGAGTGACTCAGTCCTATAGACTGAATATGTGGGAGTTCTGAGTGACTCAGTCCTATAGACCGAATATGTGGGAGTTCTGAGTGACCCAGTCCTATAGACTGAATATGTGGGAGTTCTGAGTGACTCAGTCCTATAGACTGAATATGTGGGAGTTCTGAGTGACTCAGTCCTATAGACTGAATATGTGGGAGTTCTGAGTGACCCAGTCCTATAGACTGAATATGTGGGAGTTCTGAGTGACTCAGTCCTATAGACTGAATATGTGGGAGTTCTGAGTGACTCAGTCCTATAGACTGAATATGTGGGAGTTCTGAGTGACCCAGTCCTATAGACTGAATATGTGGGAGTTCTGAGTGACTCAGTCCTATAGACTGAATATGTGGGAGTTCTGAGTGACTCAGTCCTATAGACTGAATATGTGGGAGTTCTGAGTGACTCAGTCCTATAGACTGAATATGTGGGAGTTCTGAGTGACCCAGTCCTATAGACTGAATATGTGGGAGCTCTGAGTGACTCAGTCCTATAGACTGAATATGTGGGAGTTCTGAGTGACTCAGTCCTATAGACTGGGAATAAAATCTGTTTCCCCAGGTGTACCACTGAAGTACTAACTGATCCCTCACCTGCACAGCTTCAGTAATTCTAATAAAGAATTATGTAGACTTTATGCCATAAAAGTCCAATGAAGTGTGACCCAAAAAAAATTGAAACATTCCCATCACTCCGGGACATTGTCAATCCTCTCTAGTGAATGCATGGGTGTAATGTATGGGTTTGCAATTAAACAAATGATAAAAATGATGATTTGTGATTATCGGCGATCTAAATGCTGGAAGTAATGGACTTCGCTTCAGGCGAATTTTAAACCAAAGGGAGATATAAATGATTCCATAAAGCAGGTAAAATGCACATTATTTTAAATGAGCTTTTTTGTTGTGGTAATCCATCAACATGTTTGGGAATGGTTATGTTTGTCCTTGCTCAAAAAGAGGAGAGCAAGGGTAATTGAAAAGACAACAATATGCAGTGTAATCTTGTTTGAACAACAGCGATTCCTAGATCAATATCAATGTGTGCTGACATTTTGGCCACGTTATGCAGACGTTAGCATGTCCAATCCCCAGTGCAAGAAGGGCGTATTATCCTTAAGTCTGTTTTTGTGAAAGAGTCAGAAAAGTATGTACGTTCTCCACTATTTCAACCAAAGCAAACAAACATAGTAATTCCTTTTTTAAAATATTTTTTAATTTTTTAAAGTAAGAACCTGCTCTAGATTCAGCTAATTGTCGTCATTGTGAATGAGAACAAAGACAGTCTTCCTGTACGCTCACCCTGAAATTACTGCTTTCTGCTATAACATTAAAAACACTGATGCTTTTCACAGACCATATTAGTTGGCATGCCAACCGAGCAAAAGCAGTTAGTTGCTAGCCTGGGATTGTGTACGAAGGTCACGCTTGGCTAAACACAACGGAAGTGTGATTTAATGAAGAGTACTGTGGTGTGACACACACTGTGTATCTGAGAGAATGAGGTGCCCTCTCATTGTGATTGGGTCTATCTGCATTACCCATGGTGTAAGTAGGGAAGTACACTGGTGATCATGGATACCGATATGTGATATACTGTATATATATATACGTATATATAGGCTTATCAGGAATCAGTGTAAGGCAGTGGTCCCCAACCCTGTTCCTGGAGATCTACCATAATGTATGTTTTCATTTCAGCCCTATTTTGGCACACTTGATTCTACTAATTAGCAGTTCAACGAGATCTCTAGCTGTTAAATGAGGTGTGCTTTGTTAGGGTTGGAGTGAAAGCCTACAGGATGGTATATCTCTAGCTGTTAAATGAGGTGTGCTTTGTTAGGGTTGTAGTGAAAACCTACAGGAGGGTAGATCTCTAGCTGTTGAATGAGGTGTGCTTTGTTAGGGTTGGAGTGAAAACCTACAGGACGGTAGATCTCTAGCTGTTGAATGAGGTGTGCTTTGTTAGGGTTGGAGTGAAACCCTACAGGACGGTAGATCTCTAGCTGTTGAATGAGGTGTGCATTGTTAGGGTTGGAGTGAAAACCAACAGGACGGTAGATCTCTAGCTGTTGAATGAGGTGTGCTTTGTTAGGGTTGGAGTGAAAACCTACAGGAGGGTAGATCTCTAGCTGTTGAATGAGGTGTGCTTTGTTAGGGTTGGAGTGAAAACCTACAGGAGGGTAGATCTCTAGCTGTTGAATGAGGTGTGCTTTGTTAGGGTTTGAGTGAAAACCTACAGGAGGGTAGATCTCTAGCTGTTGAATGAGGTGTGCTTTGTTAGGGTTGGAGTGAAAGCCTACAGGATGGTATATCTCTAGCTGTTGAATGAGGTGTGCTTTGTTAGGGTTGGAGTGAAAACCTACAGGACGGTAGATCTCTAGCTGTTGAATGAGGTGTGCTTTGTTATGGTTGGAGTGAAAACCTACATGATGGTAGATCTCTAGCTGTTGAATGAGGTGTGCGTTGTTAGGGTGCGTTGTTAGGGTTGGGGTGAAACCCTACAGGGCGATGGGGTTAGAGACCACTGTTGTAAGGTATGTTGAATAATATACGTAAGTGACATTATTTGATGGAAAAATTGTAAGTTCAATATCTATCCCTGTGGTTTGGGGCCACATTCACCACTGGTATGGGGCCACATTCAGCCCTGGTTTAGGGCCACAGTCAATAGTGGTGTGGGGCCACATTCAGCCCTGGTGTGGGGCCACATTCATTAGTGGTGTGGTCAGGGTTTGATGTTGTATTGAAGGCCTATCATAACACAGAGAACCAGTGGATGGACATATCTACAGCCCACTTCTCAAATGACAATATTCCTCATGAATGCGATGATTTATATTTTGTTTCAGCGTTTTATCATTTTATTAACATATTCATTTTTCTAATGACTGTAAAGATATTGTTTTTGGTGGTGAGCAAAGGTAATTCACAATTGTTCAAGGTGAGGTGTGAGGGTTAGCTGACTCTGGCGCTGAATCGACCCCGCCCCTACATGGTTGGAGTTTCCACCCACCACCATGGCGCTTGCTACACTGTGATCCTACTGTATATCTATCAGTGAAAAGAATAATACAAATTATCTAAATTAAAATGGGTTATTTTTAAAAGTTCCATGTTCAAGATCAAAAATCTACAAACTAAAAAATACTTCCACAAAAATAAGCTCCATGGTTACAGAATGTCTCTCGTTTTTGTCACTCTGCCTGTTGAAGAGGCTCTTGGGCACTGAGTCCCTTTACAGACACTCAAATGTATTACTAATTACTCATCCTTGCACTGCAGCAAAAACATTTATCTTATTCATCAGTGAAACCTTGAAAAGAACCTGCACCACAGCACATCTCAATAGAACAGCTAAGAACCTGCACCACAGCACATCTCAATAGAACAGCTAAGAACCTGCACCACAGCACATCTCAATAGAACAGCTAAGAACCTGCACCACAGCACATCTCAATAGAACAGCTAAGAACCTGCACCACAGCACATCTCAATAGAACAGCTAAGAACCTGCACCACAGCACATCTCAATAGAACAGCTAAGAACCTGCACCACAGCACATCTCAATAGAACAGCTAAGAACCTGCACCACAGCACATCTCAATAGAACAGCTAAGAACCTGCAGCACAGCACATCTCAATAGAACAGCTAAGAACCTGCACCACAGCACATCTCAATAGAACAGCTAAGAACCTGCAGCACAGCACATCTCAATAGAACAGCTAAGAACCTGCACCACAGTACATCTCAATAGAACAGCTAAGAACCTGCACCACAGCACATCTCAATAGAACAGCTAAGAACCTGCACCACAGCACATCTCAATAGAACAGCTAAGAACATCACCTCAAAACTAGACTCCCTCTCAAAGCTTATTTTCTATACCGGAGAGTTTGGGCCACAAATTCAACTTGAAAATTGTGTTTTTCATTGTGCAGATGTACTAGACCATTCTCAGTGAAGAGAAACATTTGATTTAAAGAGAGATGCATGGGGAGCAGGCACTTGGTTGCTGCTTGTGTTCAGTGATGAAATATTACTTGATAGGAAGCTGTTCTGTAAAACATTTTTTTTTTTTTTTTCACTGAAATATGATGATATAACCAGTCGGTGTGCTAGGGTTAGGGTTAGGGTTAGGGTGTGCTAGGACTACTGATGTCACAGCCATTTCATTATTCAGGTCACTCAAATTTTAGTTTTGAATGATTTGGTTTATTAAATTATTTCAGATGTGTCAAATATTTGTGTTGATGCCAGACACACCTCACAATATGTTGAAAACCAAATTAATCAAAGTCAGTAGTTTTGCACATCTGTGCGCCATGCCAGAAACAGCTAACTGGTCCCATATACTGTAGAAATTTAACATAAGCCCACAATTGAGGCAATGAGAACCAGCAGGGGTTTGAATAGCAAAATAAATGCAGTCAAACCTGCATTGCACACAACCAAGCTGTGTTTGTTCTGTCTGTTATTCCCAGAAAGCTTGATTTATCTGTCAACTCCTAATGGAGAGTTAATGTCCTTTAAAATCATGTAGAGAAACAACATTTTCAAATATCGCTGGTTTGTAGAAGACAAAGCAGAGTTTATTTTTTTTCCCAAACAAAACTTTCATTTTTCCAAAAATTCACTTTTTTCTCAGGTAGCCTTAACCATAGAATAGAGAAAAGACAAAAATGTGAAAAGATTCCAAGCACCAGAGGAAACATCAGCTATTAAAGGAAATGTGTCCCTTTATTGTCGCTTTGCAAAGTCATACCAAGTCCCAATTATTATTGAACGCTGAATATCAAGGCTTTTGTCTTTTTAATGCAGCAAATCCATGCTCAAGAAATGCCATTAAATCTGATTAGAGTGCAGAAAATATACAGCCATGTTTGCGATTCTCCTGAGAGGCCTGTATGAGAGGCCTGTATGAGAGGCCTGCATTAGAGGCCTGTATGAGAGAGAGGCCTGTATGAGAGAGAGGCCTGTATGAGAGAGAGGCCTGTATGAGAGAGAGGCCTGTATGAGAGAGAGGCCTGTATGAGAGAGAGGCCTGTATGAGAGGCCTGTATGAGAAAGAGGCCTGTATGAGAGAGAGGCCTGTATGAGAGAGAGGCCTGTATGAGAGAGAGGCCTGTATGAGAGAGAGGCCTGTATAAGAGGCCTGTATGAGAGAGAGGCCTGTATGAGAGAGAGGCCTGTATGAGAGAGAGGCCTGTATGAGAGAGAGGCCTGTATAAGAGGCCTGTATGAGAGAGAGGCCTGTATAAGAGGCCTGTATGAGAGAGAGGCCTGTATGAGAGAGAGGCCTGTATGAGAGAGAGGCCTGTATGAGAGAGAGGCCTGTATGAGAGAGAGGCCTGTATGAGAGAGAGGCCTGTGTGAGAGAGAGGCCTGTATGAGAGAGAGGCCTGTATGAGAGAGAGGCCTGTATGAGAGAGAGGCCTGTATGAGAGAGAGGCCTGTATGAGAGAGAGGCCTGTATGAGAGAGAGGCCTGTATGAGAGAGAGGCCTGTGTGAGAGAGAGGCCTGTATGAGAGAGAGGCCTGTATGAGAGGCCTGTATGAGAGAGAGGCCTGTATGAGAGAGAGGCCTGTATGAGAGGCCTGTATGAGAGAGAGGCCTGTATGAGAGAGAGGCCTGTATGAGAGAGAGGCCTGTATGAGAGAGAGGCCTGTATGAGAGAGAGGCCTGTGTGAGAGAGAGGCCTGTATGAGAGAGAGGCCTGTATGAGAGGCCTGTATGAGAAAGAGGCCTGTATTAGAGGCGTGTATGAAAGGCCTGTATGAGAGAGAGGCCTGTATGAGAGAGAGGCCTGTATGAGAGAGAGGCCTGTATGAGAGAGAGGCCTGTATGAGAGAGAGGCCTGTATGAGAGAGAGGCCTGTATGAGAGAGAGGCCTGTATGAGAGAGAGGCCTGTGTGAGAGAGAGGCCTGTATGAGAGAGAGGCCTGTATGAGAGAGAGGCCTGTATGAGAGAGAGGCCTGTATGAGAAAGAGGCCTGTATGAGAGAGAGGCCTGTATGAGAGAGAGGCCTGTATGAGAGAGAGGCCTGTATGAGAGAGAGGCCTGTATGAGAAAGAGGCCTGTATGAGAGGCCTGTATGAGAAAGAGGCCTGTATGAGAGAGAGGCCTGTATGAGAGAGAGGCCTGTGTGAGAGAGAGGCCTGTATGAGAGAGAGGCCTGTATGAGAGAGAGGCCTGTGTGAGAGAGAGGCCTGTATGAGAGAGAGGCCTGTGTGAGAGAGAGGCCTGTATGAGAGAGAGGCCTGTATGAGAGAGAGGCCTGTATGAGAGAGAGGCCTGTATGAGAGAGAGGCCTGTATGAGAGAGAGGCCTGTATGAGAGAGAGGCCTGTATGAGAGAGAGGCCTGTATGAGAGGCCTGTGTGAGAGGCCTGTGTGAGAGGCCTGCATTAGCTTTAATCATATGTGATCTCTGCATAGCAAACTTGATTGGCATCTATCTTCATATTCCTTTCGGTAATCTCCACTACAATCTACGATTGCTTCCTCAATTTCACTACCTTAACATCCATGCCCCCCCCCCCCCCCCCCCCCCCCCCCCCTCCCCTCCAACCCCCCTAGGAGGAAGGCTATTGATATGCAAATAAGAGAACTTTATTCATGGAACCATATCTTAGCATTTGAACATTTCTAATATCTATTTCCATCTGCGAGTGAAGGAAGGCAGAACAGATGCTAGGGAGACACAGTTACTGAGCTGTAATGCATGTACTGTATAAGCCCACCTGCATATGCTGCCACACGCTGTACTTATTACTTTAATGTGTCTCTCTTGTTACCTTGCCTTAAGAGTGGGGGAAAATCATTCTAAAACCAGAAATGAAAAGCCAATTCTGTTTTGTTTTTAATTAAAATTTGCTTTACTGGAGTCTTCCATAGAGCCTGATTATCCTCCCAGAGAATCAGCAGAAGGAAAGTTCAAGAATCTTTCATTAGTTTTGACATAACACACGTGTCTTGGATGATAAAAACATGTTGCAGTGCAAATATTTCCAAAAATATTATTTATTTTACTTGTACTATAGGTTTCAGCATAGTAGAATATGTGGTTCTTGCGATTTAGACCAGGGATTCATGTCCCCTACAGGGGACATGCATTAATTGCTGGGTCTGGGAGGATATCAAAAAAGGATTACTAGCACTAGTTATACGACGGCTCTGTTGGATGTTGGGTTCTGATTGGTCAATGAGTGGTCTTTATTTCTGTATAATGATCACTGTCTCCCACCTGATTGTATCCTTCCGCCCTTTATGGAGCCAAGTAGTTGTTCGGAATACGCTCTTTTATTCCACATAGTTTCGTGTTGCCGAACTATGTGAAAACGACAGAGGTTTTTTTTCTCCTTAATTACTGGCCCTTATGGCCAAATAACTGTATCATGACTCTGATTCCTCCATACAGGAAGCATGTTACTACGGCATGAGATGCCAAGGCAAATGTGCCTTGGGCAAAATATCACAACACTGAAGGTAACATTGCTTAAAGAAGCCACTTATTGCTTCAGATCTGAACACTCTCTCGTAAATGTCAAACAGCAGCTGTTTAAGAGTTCTCAAGCTAACCACCCACGCATAGAGGTCTACAGCACAAACAGGAGATTCACCGGCACAAATTGCACGTGCAGGAGGGAAAACAGCCGCAGAAAAGAGACAAGCAGAACAGAGCTACTGTACTGGCTGTTACACAGAGAAAAGCCATACAGAGCTACTGTACTGGCTGCTACACAGAGAAAAGCCATACAGAGCTACTGTACTGGCTGTTACACAGAGAAAAGCCATACAGAGCTACTGTACTGGCTGTTACACAGAGAAAAGCCATACAGAGCTACTGTACTGGCTGTTACACAGAGAAAAGCCATACAGAGCTACTGTACTGGCTGTTACACAGAGAAAAGCCATACAGAGCTACTGTACTGGCTGTTACACAGAGAAAAGCCATACAGAGCTACTCACCAGGCTGACCGCAGTCGCTTAATCAACCAGCAGGGGTCACCAGTATGTAATGACGTGCAGTCATCCTGGCCGTCTGAAACCCACCTGTCCCTGGGCAATACTGCCAACCACAGTCAGCCCTGGGACATTCAGGGCTCTAAACCATACCCTGGGGTCCATACCCTGAGGCCCATACCCTGGGGCCCATACCCTGGGGCCCATACCCTGGGGCCCATACCCTGGGGCCCAAACAGCACCTTAACAAGACACACTATCCAGCAGCCCCAGAAGTGGTTTTTAATGGGAACTTAACAAATATAACTAACAATATTCAAAGTATTATTATAAGTTAAAATACATTTGTAAAGCTAAAGACCTTTAGGCATACGCATAGGTTTGGGGGAGACAGGGAGACATGTCACCCCCACTATTTTCATATGAATGAATTACTTGACTAGACTACTATGGCTACTATGGCTACTATGGCTGTGAGACCTGATGTTTGACTGTGTAAGATGAGGTGGTCCAGCAGTGTGTCTCCTCAACACAAAATTGAAATGAAAGCTAGGCCTGTGCCCTGAGGTGTTTCATTTCCTTTATCCCTTTCAAATTTACACAATATCTTCTTATTATTACACAATATCATTCTTTTCAGACAGCAAGCTTCATTTTCCATAATACCTGAGACGATTAAAATAAAGCGGTCAGCAGAATATGGAATTACAACTAATTTGCAAGAACATATTACACAAGCAACGATAAAAAATATAAAACTAATATGCAAAGGATTAAGCGTGGATTAAAGATCTCCCAGGCTTAACAGTGTCTGCAAGAAAGTGGAAAGAAGTGATAAAAAAAGCCAGGCCAACAAAATTAAATCCACCTTCCGTCTTTCCGTCCGTCTGTCTCTCGTTTCTTTGTGCATTTTTATACATTTTTTTAAATTCTGTGAACCAAAGAAAGAAAACATGCAGCAGAGCTGAGGGATTGGGGTTCTTCACCTCGTCCTCATGTCTTCCCCAATAGGACATATTACTTCCTCCACCCTCCCTCACAGCACCCAGTCACGGCCTCCTGCTCCCAACTGACACCCGTTAGCCGATCGTGGAGGGGTGGAGCCAAAGAGTACTGTCACACCCTACCTCTACCAGTCACAATGACAGAGGCAAAACTGAGCAATGCTCACTTATTGAGACAAACATATAAAATATTGGGTTGAATTTGCCTTATGTTTAATACGTTGGGTTTTTCAGTGGCTAATGGATATTCCTGCCCTTAAAGTTTACTTACAAATAATGTGTGTTATTCTTCTCCACAAACACAGTTTAGCAAGTTCAGAAATCACCAACATTAACTATGCATGAAAAATATATAGGGCATTTATTTGTAGTAAAAGTCACAGATAATGAATCAGGCCTGTGCCAGAGAGAAAGATTAGATTCTGGCCCAAAGTTAAACTGTGCTGTGCATAGAGTGTGGGGCAATAGAACTTAATGGGGCAACAGATTAGCTTTGCATCTCTGTATAATAGATAGGGTGCAGATCAGCGCATAGTTCACATAGCTAGCTCCTATAGAGAGAGATCATTTGCATATTCTTATGCAAAATCTGAGGTTATCTGTAGTATTTGATTTTTTATTATTATTTTCACAGCACAAAAAAAAACAAATTGAGCTGGCAGGTTTCTTTAGAAGTGTTTAAAAACTAGCATTTCCCATGGATGTTGAACTTAATATTCCAAATTGAGCTGAGCTGAGTAAATAAATCAATGAAGGGGAACAATGCGGGCACAAATGAGCTCTCTGTTGAAGGCCTATTGCAATCCCCTAATGCAACGGGAAACGTATCAGCCCACTTTACAGCACTTCAAACTTATGTTTATTAACTCTGAGCTCCTGTACTTGGAGACCGCGATGAGTTCTGGAGGCTTATCAGCGACTGAACAAAACAGCTTTTCAAACTATCCAGCTCATTCATGACCACAGATAATAATCAGCTCGTCTTGAGAATTTCCAGAATGGGTGCTATGGAGAATTTTCAGAGCTAACATCTGATAAAATATGATGAGGACTGTAACCAGAGACAGAATTGTCTGTCCATCATTTCCTCTTCGATGGATAAACTGTCTGCCGGATGTGTCTCTGTGGCTAATTGCTATTATTTATTTTGCATAATATCCATAAGTGGCAAATACAATGTGAACAGTAATGGGATACATGTATTTTAATGTCCATTTTAAGTACATCAGTCTCATTTGTCTGTTAGATACATTTAACACTCATATTATGTTGACATTTATGATGCCTTTTATGTTTTTCTCCAAATCTACTACCTTTTTATCCCTAACTATTAAAAATCTGAAATGAAACATCTCATTTTAGAGCCTGAGGTAAGTGAAAGTTTGTCAAGTTTGTACAGTACCTGAGTATCCCACAGCAGTGTTATTCAGTCTCTATACAGCACCTGAGTATCCCACAGCAGTGTTATTCAGTCTCTATACAGTACCTGAGTATCCCACAGCAGTGTTATTCAGTCTCTATACAGCACCTGAGTATCCCACAGCAGTGTTATTCAGTCTCTATACAGTACCTGAGTATCCCACAGCAGTGTTATTCAGTCTCTATACAGCACCTGAGTATCCCACAGCAGCGTTATTCAGTCACTATACAGTACCTGAGTATCCCACAGCAGCGTTATTCAGCCTCTATACAGTACCTGAGTATCCCACAGCAGTGTTATTCAGCCTCTATACAGTACCTGAGTATCCCACAGCAGTGTTATTCAGTCTCTATACAGTACCTGAGTATCCCACAGCAGTGTTATTCAGCCTCTATACAGTACCTGAGTATCCCACAGCAGTGTTATTCAGTCTCTATACAGTACCTGAGTATCCCACAGCAGCGTTATTCAGCCTCTATACAGTACCTGAGTATCCCACAGCAGTGTTATTCAGCCTCTATACAGTACCTGAGTATCCCACAGCAGTGTTATTCAGCCTCTATACAGTACCTGAGTATCCCACAGCAGTGTTATTCAGTCTCTATACAGTACCTGAGTATCCCACAGCAGCGTTATTCAGTCTCTATACAGTACCTGAGTATCCCACAGCAGTGTTATTCAGTCTCTATACAGTACCTGAGTATCCCACAGCAGTGTTATTCAGTCTCTATACAGTACCTGAGTATCCCACAGCAGTGTTATTCAGTCTCTATACAGTACCTGAGTATCCCACAGCAGCGTTATTCAGTCTCTATACAGTACCTGAGTATCCCACAGCAGTGTTATTCAGCCTCTATACAGTACCTGAGTATCCCACAGCAGTGTTATTCAGTCTCTATACAGTACCTGAGTATCCCACAGCAGTGTTATTCAGTCTCTATACAGTACCTGAGTATCCCACAGCAGTGTTATTCAGTCTCTATACAGTACCTGAGTATCCCACAGCAGTGTTATTCAGTCTCTATACAGTACCTGAGTGTCCCACAGCAGTGTTATTCAGTCTCTATACAGTACCTGAGTATCCCACAGCAGTGTTATTCAGTCTCTATACAGTACCTGAGTATCCCACAGCAGTGTTATTCAGTCTCTATACAGTACCTGAGTATCCCACAGCAGCATTATTCAGTCTCTATACAGTACCTGAGTATCCCACAGCAGTGTTATTCAGTCTCTATACAGTACCTGAGTATCCCACAGCAGTGTTATTCAGTCTCTATACAGTACCTGAGTATCCCACAGCAGTGTTATTCAGTCTCTATACAGTACCTGAGTATCCCGCAGCAGTGTTATTCAGTCTCTATACAGTACCTGAGTATCCCACAGCAGCGTTATTCAGTCTCTATACAGTACCTGAGTATCCCGCAGCAGTGTTATTCAGTCTCTATACAGTACCTGAGTATCCCACAGCAGTGTTATTCAGTCTCTATACAGTACCTGAGTATCCCACAGCAGTGTTATTCAGTCTCTATACAGTACCTGAGTATCCCACAGCAGCGTTATTCAGTCTCTATACAGCACCTGAGTATCCCACAGCAGTGTTATTCAGTCTCTATACAGTACCTGAGTATCCCACAGCAGTGTTATTCAGTCTCTATACAGTACCTGAGTATCCCACAGCAGTGTTATTCAGTCTCTATACAGTACCTGAGTATCCCACAGCAGAGTTATTCAGTCTCTATACAGTACCTGAGTATCCCACAGCAGTGTTATTCAGTCTCTATACAGCACCTGAGTATCCCACAGCAGCGTTATTCAGTCTCTATACAGTACCTGAGTATCCCACAGCAGTGTTATTCAGTCTCTATACAGCACCTGAGTATCCCACAGCAGTGTTATTCAGTCTCTATACAGTACCTGAGTATCCCACAGCAGTGTTATTCAGTCTCTATACAGCACCTGAGTATCCCACAGCAGCGTTATTCAGTCTCTATACAGTACCTGAGTGTCCCACAGCAGCGTTATTCAGTCACTATACAGCACCTGAGTATCCCACAGCAGTGTTATTCAGTCTCTATACAGTACCTGAGTATCCCACAGCAGTGTTATTCAGTCTCTATACAGTACCTGAGTATCCCACAGCAGCGTTATTCAGTCTCTATACAGTACCTGAGTATCCCACAGCAGCGTTATTCAGTCTCTATACAGTACCTGAGTATCCCACAGCAGTGTTATTCAGTCTCTATACAGTACCTGAGTATCCCACAGCAGTGTTATTCAGTCTCTATACAGTACCTGAGTATCCCACAGCAGCGTTATTCAGTCTCTATACAGTACCTGAGTATCCCACAGCAGTGTTATTCAGTCTCTATACAGTACCTTAGTATCCCACAGCGACGAGTTTCCCCTTGCCCTGAAACACTAGAAACACAGCACTATGGGCCGTTTATCATAAGAGTAACATGTTTCTTATTTATGTAATTCTATTGTAAAA
Organism: Synaphobranchus kaupii; assembly: GCA_029718625.1. NCBI lineage: Eukaryota > Metazoa > Chordata > Actinopteri > Anguilliformes > Synaphobranchidae > Synaphobranchus > Synaphobranchus kaupii. The sequence continues at coordinate 17,025,668 of CM056389.1, forward strand.
GAACATAAGGCACAATAGTACAGTGGCAGCATATGATATAAATATAATATACGTAGAGGCATGATTAGACCAACATTGGATGTGATAGGTGTATTTGATAGAAGAGAAAGAAAACAGATTTTACATATTTGTACACATCAAAGTAGAAAATGATGAAAGCCTTTTAAAGTAAAAGTCTTCTCCATTAAAGTTTTCATATTAATTGAAAACATCTTCAAAAATGCATTGCCTTCTGTTAGCCTTTGAAAAACATATTTGAGTAAGCCTTTGAAAAACATATTTGAAATAAAAGGCAAACTACTTCAAAAGCAACGACTAAAAAGGCATGATTTCCCCTCTTATCCGGAAGGCTGTTTTAAATAAAGAGAACTGGTGACAAAGGCACAAAAAATAATAAACAAGGAGCGGGGGTCGTAGGTCATATATTTTGAATAAAGAGACCAACTCACACATTGCATTAATGTCTGAAATACATGCATAGTCGTGTGCTTTTAGAAGGTCAGATTTTATTTTTATTCCTTATTTGTTCTCAGTGGCTATCAAACAAATATGGGTGAACACTGAAGTATATCCAGATGATAAAAGTGTACATCAGTGAAATGCATTTTATAGAATATAACTGAAATCTTTAAGCATGTTGCTGTGCACTTGGTTTGTCTTATTTTTTTCCTCAGAGGCGTACAACAAATCAACAATAAAATGACCGTTGGTCAAACTGTGCAGGTTAAAATGCAGCTGTTGTAGCAGTGGATGGGAGGGTTATTAAGAGAGGCTTTGTGCTTCTCTGAAGAGCTTTGGGGGGCCACTTTGGGGGGCCACTTTCACGGAGCATTTCCATTCACCTGCAGCACGTGGCTGGTGGTCCCCCCCCCCCCCCCCCCCCTAACTAACAATATTCAAAGTATATCCAGATGATAAAAGTGTACATCAGTGAAATGCATTTTATAGAATATAACTGAAATCTTTAAGCATGTTGCTGTGCACTTGGTTTGTCTTATTTTTTTCCTCAGAGGCGTACAACAAATCAACAATAAAATGACCGTTGGTCAAACTGTGCAGGTTAAAATGCAGCTGTTGTAGCAGTGGATGGGAGGGTTATTAAGAGAGGCTTTGTGCTTCTCTGAAGAGCTTTGGGGGGCCACTTTGGGGGGCCACTTTCACGGAGCATTTCCATTCACCTGCAGCACGTGGCTGGTGGTCCCCCCCCCCCCCCCCCCCCACATTTACAGCACCTGAAATAGACGTGGCAGCGCACTTCTGTATAGAGGAGCGCAAAGCCCACTCCACACGGGGTGAGATAGCCCTGCGGTTACCAGGGCAACAGTCCAATTCCGTGCTAACTTTGGCCTTTAAAAACATTTCACGTTCTGTTGTGGGGAAGGGGTGGAGGACGCCGGAGGAGAGAGCAGGGGTCTCGCCCCCGACTTAAGATGCGAGTGAAACAAAAGTGGTTTTGGTTTACATAGATGCTCAGGCCTCAAAATATCGACAGTTTTTAGCAACAGGAAGGATGGAGTGTCATTTAGCATTCCAAAGTAGGAGGGAAAGTGAACAATAGGATAAAATATAGCAATAGAAAATATAAATTGTGACATAAATTTTGCCTATCAGTAAGTTTGCATGATTGAAGTGACACCGTCAACGCCCCAGATTAAGCTCATCTGCGGATTCAGTTGATTCACAATGTTCTTCTTTGAGCGGCAGGATATTACCACACATTGTTATCCAAGCTCATATGATACAGCTCTGCTTTGTGTCTCTTGGTGGTCAATCTGAACAGGGCGCACAGGACTGCGAGCTGATTTGTCGTCTGCAGGATGCAGAGACGTGACAGCGCTGGTGCCCGTCCCGTGTGGAAGGCCAGAGATCGGGCTAATGAGTTCAAGAGAGAGGAGGGAGAGAGAGAGAGAGGAGGGAGTGAGAGAGAGAGGAGGGAGTGAGAGAGAGAGGAGGGAGTGAGAGAGAGATGAGGGAGAGAGAGAGAGGAGGGAGTGAGAGAGAGGAGGAAGTGAGAGAGAGAGGAGGAAGTGAGAGAGAGAGGAGGGAGAGAGAGAGAGAGAGGAGGGAGTGAGAGAGAGAGGAGGAAGTGAGAGAGAGAGGAGGAAGTGAGAGAGAGAGGAGGGAGAGAGAGAGAGAGGAGGGAGTGAGAGAGAGAGGAGGGAGTGAGAGAGAGAGAGAGGAGAGAGTGAGAGTATGTGTGTGTATATAGTATATACTATATAGATATATATATATATATCTTTCTCTTTTTTTCTTTTCTTCTCATTATACTCATTGATAACCAACAAATGCATTGTATTCAAATGAGATCTCTTTCTATCAGCGCATGAATTAAATTAAATATACCACAAGGCTGCTATCATGGCAAACCTTATCAAAATTAATAAACCTAAACAGAGACCTAAAAAAGAAACATGGTTTGATATGGAGTGCAAAATTATTAGAAAATAACTTAGACAATTATCCAATCAGAAACACAATCAACCAGATAATTATGATTTAAGACATCAATATTGTGATCTTAAAAAATATAAGCAAACTCTTAACTCGAAAAAGAAGCAACATTATATCCAAACTTTAGAAGAAATCGAGGCCTCCATTGACAGAAATCAGTTCTGGGAGAAATGGAAAAAATTACATTCAAAACAAACTCCTGATATTCCCATAAAAAATGGAGACATCTGGAAGAACTATTTTGAAAACCTCTATGAAGAAATACACACTTCATATCTCTCAGATGAACAGAAAAATATCCAAGATAAACTAAAACAATTTGAGTTAACCATTAAGGACTACCAAAACCCCTTAGATTTAGAAATTTCTTCAAAAGAACTTACAGATTCACTCCATAAAATGAAACATGGAAAAGCATCTGGCCCCGATATGATTCGGACAGAAATGTTAAAAAACAGCCCCCCTGATTTACAGAAAGTCCTACTAAAACTGTTCAATCTCGTTTTGCAAGCTGGCTGCTTTCCTGGGGTCTGGACAAAAAGGGCTTATTTCCCCAATTCACAAGAGTGGAGACAAATTGGACCCCAATAACTACCGAGGCATCTGTGTGAGCAGTAACCTGGGGAAGGTTTTCTGCTGTATTCTTAACGCCCCCGCATACTGGCCTTCCTAGTCGAACACAAGGTCTTGAGTAATAGTCAAATTGGATTTTTACCAAATTATCGGACTACAGATCATATTTAACCTCTACACACCCTAATCAATCATCATGTACACCAAAAGAAAAAAGGCAAAATATTTGCTTGTTTTGTTGACTTTAGAAAGGCATTTGACTTTGGCACAACAGATTATATTATAAAATTATACAATCTGGTGTAGGGGGTAAAGTTTATGACATCATCAAATCAATGTATTTGGACAACAAATGTGCAGTAAAAATTGGTGACAAAAGAACAGAATACTTCACTCAAGAGCCGTGGGGTGAGACAGGGCTGCAGCTTGAGTCCTACTCTGTTCAATATTTACATCAATGAGCTTGTGGTGCTACTGGAACAATCTGCAGCACCTGGTCTCACCCTAAACAATAAGGAAGTCAAATATCTACTCTATGCCAATGACCTGGTGCTGCTGTCACCCACAGAGCAAGAGCTACAGCAACACCTGGATCTGCTGGAGCAATACTGCCAGAACTGGGCCCTGGCAGTAAATTTATCAAAAACCAGAATCATTATCTTCCAAAAGAAGGCCAGACGTCAGGAAACCAGACACTATTTCACTGTAGGAAACACCGCCCTAGAGCATTCTTTATACTATGACTATCTAGGACTGAGAGTTAGTGCCTCCGGAAACTTTGAATTCAGCAGTGAATGCATTAAAATAAAAAGCACGACGAGCATTTTTTGCAATTAAAAGACAATTCCATGGAATTGAAATTCCAATTAAAATTTGGTGTAAGATTTTTGACAGTGTGATCTGGCCTATTGCATTATGTGGATGTGAGGTATGGGGTCCACTCAGTAAACTCAAGTACACTAAATGGGATAAACAACCAACAGAGATCCTGCATGCTGAATTCTGTAGAAATATATTGAAAATTCAAAGGAAAACTCCAACAAATGCAAACAGGGCAGAATTAGGCCGATTTCCACTAATTGTACCGGCTCAAAAGAGATCCCTAAAAATTTGCCTACATCTCCATTCAAGTCCACATAACTCCCTCCAATTTGAGGCACTCAAAACCCAAGAGCTCAGCCCTAAAACCAGTCCCCCTCTTTCAGCTGGTCCTGAAATGAAATAACCCACGTTCAATCAATCAACCAGCAAATCAATTTTAGTGTATTGCAGTATATTGCTGACCAAACTGAAATTAGAGTAAACCAAATCATGAAACAAATAAAACACTCCTATTTGGAACATTGGGACACTGAAACAAAATCTCAACACAAATTAGAATGCTATCGGGCCCTAAAAAGAGAACATGAATTGGCAGATTAGAGAGGAGGGAGAGAGAGAGAGAGAGAGAGAGAGAGAGAGAGGAGGGAGAGAGAGGAGGGAGAGAGAGAGAGAGAGAGTGAGGAGGGAGAGAGAGAGAGGAGGGAGAGAGAGGAGGGAGGGAGAGAGAGGAGGGAGTGAGAGAGAGAGAGGAGGGAGAGAGAGGAGGGAGAGAGAGAGAGAGAGAGAAAGAGAGAGAGGAGGGAGAGAGAGAGAGAGAGAAAGAGAGAGAGAGAGAGGAGGGAGGGAGAGAGAGGAGGGAGAGAGAGGAGGGGAGAGAGAGAGAGAGAGAAAGAGAGAGAGAGAGGAGGGAGAGAGAGGAGGGAGGGAGAGAGAGGAGGGAGTGAGAGGAGGGAGGGAGAGAGAGGAGGGAGGGAGAGAGAGGAGGGAGGGAGAGAGAGGAGGGAGGGAGAGAGAGGAGGGAGTGAGAGGAGGGAGTGAGAAAAAAAAACACCAGACACATTACTGTGGGTGTTATGACATCATATACAATATAAATAAAATTTTCATTAAAGATATGAAGGTCACTTTCCCTTGGCATACCTCTCCTGGGCTTTAACCAGAACAGCATTCAGACTGAAGTTCCCTGTATGTCTTGGATCAAATAGTTAATGGAAAAAGTCCACAAGGCTAAGCTTGCTAACATTACAGTATTTCCTCATGTATCCTCATTACTTAGGTGCCTTATTATAAGCAATTAAAATACAATTAATTAAAATACATGAGCAGTAGTCTCTTTGTTGCCATGTAAATCAAACTTTCTCAAACAAGCTTGCATGTCATTGGACGCAAGTAATTTGGCTGCTTACCTGGTCCAGGTAAAATCAATAATCTGTTGTTTACACAGCAGCCAAACGAAAGAACAAGTACACACACCATTGATAGTGAAGTAGAAATCAATGTCTATTGTGCAGTTACTGTTTGGGTTCTTTCTTTGTTGGCCATTTGTTTATGCAATGTTTTTCTCAAATACCTGAGGCGACCGATATTCAATTCCACACGGAAAATGGCCAAGGTCGCGACCTTGTTGTCTGAAACGGTGGACGCAGGCCTCGTCTGACTCGGCGCGTTGGCAACCACTGGCTAGTTCATTAGCGGCAGTTTGTCACATATTGTTTAAGGTGGAGAAGCACGTAGGATAGGATATTGGCAATTAAGCATAGCAAATCATTAGGCGGAGAGAGTGAGCGAGCCAGATTGGAAGTGGCCCAGGACGTTGGACACACACTGTGAGCAGAAGGAAGTTGTGGGTGCTTGGTAAGCTGTATTCACGCTGTTGCCCCTCACACTAATATAATCCATCCTTCCTTTCTCTGATCCCTGAGATGAGCTCTGATGGTGCCTGAGCTCAACTGCTTCCAGTAAATATCCACCTGCTTTAAGTGTAATGCACTGTTATACACTGGTACGCACTGGTATGCACTGGTATGCACTGTTATACACTGGTACACACTGGTATGCACTGGTATGCACTGTTATACACTGGTACGCACTGGTATGCACTGGTACGCACTGTTATACACTGGTACGCACTGGTATACACTGGTACGCACTGGTATACACTGGTACGCACTGGTATACACTGGCATACACTGGTACGCACTGGTATACACTGGTACGCACTGGTATACACTGGTACGCACTGGTATACACTGGTATACACTGGTATACACTGGTACGCACTGGTATACACTGGTATACACTGGTACGCACTGGTATACACTAGTACGCACTGGTATACACTGGTACGCACTGGTATACACTGGTATACACTGGTATACACTGGCATACACTGGTACGCACTGGTATACACTGGTACACACTGGTATACACTGGTATACACTGGTACGCACTGGTATACACTGGTATACACTGGTACGCACTGGTATACACTAGTACGCACTGGTATACACTGGTACGCACTGGTATACACTGGTATACACTGGTATACACTGGTACGCACTGGTATACACTGGTACGCACTGGTATACACTGGTACGCACTGCAAAGAACATCTGTCTTTATTCTTGTAGTGAGACTTACTTAGCTTTAAGTTACCTTTTTGCTTGACAAGTGAAATTATCTATATAATATATATATATATATATATATACCCCGTTTGCAAATCTTGAATTGACTTAAACTATCTCACCCCATTGGCAATCTTTTTGTCTTATTTAGCAAAAAATGAATAGAAGTCAGATTTTATGTTTAAATATACGTAAAACTAAAATGCTTGTTAGGATTTACTTATTTTTTGTTTTTTTTGCAGTGTGCTGGAAAACAGCGTCAGCTAAGCAAACTGATGATGCAGTTGGCTTCCGTGCATATGATGGAACGCCATGGAAAAGGTCAAAGGTCATTTGGAGTGATGTCAGCATTACTGACACTTCACTATTATTAAAACTTGTTCTAATAGAAAATGCAAATTAGGGTTAATCCCCGAAACAATTAACAATGTGCCCAATTCAAAAAAGATTAGTAACTGATTAATTAAGCCAGTGAGAGATTAATAAAGATTAATAACAGACCAATGATTAAAAGGGAGACAAATGAATGAGTTATTAAATATTATATTATATTATATTATATATTACATCGGCATGAGTACACTGAAGGCCTGGACTTACACAGCATTACTAAATACAGAGCAAGAATACAAATGATCATTTTATATTAGCAAGAGCAAGTTCTATGAATCATTTATAATTCATAATATCTGAATAATTACACTCTAAAGCATAAGCCGACCGCCATGCTCCTGTGGAATACACACTAGCAGCTCAGAAGTCACAGATGCTGTTCGAGAGGCAGGATCTCTGCATAAATCTGATTTAAGGATTGCCATTTTTAGACACGAGAGAGGCCAAATAAACAAACAACTCTGCTTGACAAACGGCCTCACAAAAAAAGGATTATACTGCAATACACTGAAATGAAATCAGAAAAGATATTGCAGCTATTCACAATATATGGGAAAATATATGATAAACATTTGAAACAAACATATTGTTCATCTAAAATATATTGTTCATCTCAACGGGAGAACATGAAAAATCGTTGTTTAGAAGATGCTGGAGGAATTTAGTAGCACAGTTACTCAATTTGGTGTAGAATATCAGAAAACTGAAATATATGAAGAGGATTAAGATAATTAAAGAGTCCATATACACCCTAACACAGCTAACACTTTAATTTCCATTAGGGTACAGTATGCATCAGGGTGCATATCAGGGTGCAGTATGTATCAGGGTGTATATCAGGGTGCAATATGTATCAACGTTCATTGCTAGGGATAGCTGCTACATTATGCAAAGGATGTGCTTTGCCTTGTCTGTTCTGTAATGATGATGATGTCTCTGTACGCACTTACTGTACGTCGCTTTGGATAAAAGCGTCTGCTAAATAAATGTAATGTAATGTAATGTATCAGGGTGTATATCAGGGTGCAGTATGCATCATCGTGCAGTATGTATCAGGGTGCATATCAGGGTGCAGTATGTATCAGGGTGCAGTATGCAGTTTGTGAAGGTTGGGCGGCAGTGTAGTAATGATTAAGGAACTGGGCTTGTAACCAAAAGGTTGCAGGTTCAATACCAGGTAGGTTTGTACCCTTGAACAAGGTACTTAACCTGCATACTAGAGTATACATCTTAACCTGCATTACTAGAGTATAGATCTTAACCTGCATACTAGAGTATACATCTTAACCTGCATTACTAGAGTATACATCTTAACCTGCATTACTAGAGCATATATCTTAACCTGCATTACTAGAGTATACATCTTAACCTGCATACTAGAGTATATATCTTAACCTGCATACTAGAGCATATATCTTAACCTGCATTACTAGAGTATATATCTTAACCTGCATACTAGAGTATATATCTTAACCTGCATACTAGAGTATATATCTTAACCTGCATACTAGAGTATATATCTTAACCTGCATTACTAGAGTATATATCCAGCTGTATAAATATGATACAAATTCAATTCAATTCAATTCAATTCAATTTTATTTGTATAGCGCTTTTTACAGAGAACTGTCACAAAGACGCTGCACAGGGAAACAGAAGGAAAATTGAGCAAAAAACCAGGCCATAGCCCCCAACCAGCAAAATGAGGTTACAAATGTAAGTCGCTCTGGATAAGAGCATCTGCTAAATGTCTGTAATATAATGTAATATCCGACAGAAATAAAGGCATAAATAATACGTGTACAACTGTTTATTGAATCTTACAGCACATAGGTGATCGCAAACCCCAGACTGTGGCACAAAAATTCCTTAGGGAATGCAGTTGGTTATTAATGTTGATTATGAGAGGATATATTTTTCAGTTTTATACCCAATGTTCTGCTTTGATTCAGTTCTTAAACATGAATTGTGTCTCACAATTGAACGTGCGTGCTTTTGCCTGCATGCTGTCAAAGACCGCCTCTGTTAAGTAAGTGAATTGATTTGGTTGTGAATTACGCCCTTAGTATCAACGTTCCAAAAACATCTTAGCATGGTGACGGCACATTTCCAAGCACTTTGAGTCATGGCACAAACAACAGTGTGAGAGCTGTATCAGTGCTGAGCCTCTCACCGTGGGGATGGTGAAACTGGTGCAAGTTTAAATACTACATTTATGTTGAAATTCAAAGACATACGGCCGTTAAATGATTCAGTGATCCATTGGTGGTTAATTCATCTTTTTTTGTTAATTTAGGGTGTGTGTGTGTGTGTGTGTGTGCGTGCGTGCGTGCGTGTGTGCGGGTGTGTGTGTGTGTGTGTGTGTGTGTGTGTGTGTGTGTGTGTGTGTGTGTGTGTGTGTGCGTGTGCGTGCGCGTGCGCGTGTGGGTGTGTGTGTGTGTGCATGTGTGTGATAATACAGCAGTGTTGTCCGTATGCTTATGTGTTTTGTTGTGTGAATATGTAATCCTGTCTCTGCTGATGCTCCGTTTCCTTTATTTGCTTGTTCACCCTGAAGGAGGCATACAGTATCTGCTTATACTGAGAGGAGGTGGAGCTTGCGATAAGCTCTTTGAAATGCCAATAGTCCCGCTGCTCCCAACACCTCAGTCAATCTGCTAGATAAGAATTAGCATTGCCTGCTGTCCTCCAAAGAGCCTTTTTTCACCTTCAGACTGAGACACTTCAACAGCGATTCGCAGGCTCTCATTGGATGAGAGGATTTTGCTTGTGTATGATTGGCTGCTGGCTGAAACCCTCTCTCCATGAGTGACAGTACCTCGAGATTTCATCACTGGTGGGCTGATGGGGGGGCTCTCCCTGTTAATACACCTTACTAATGCATGGGTGCGCCCCATGGTCTGGTATGGAGTCTGGCCTCCGCTGGGCGATGCGGGATTGGGTTTCGCTCGGCCGGGATGATGGCAGTGTGTAAATGTAATTAACAGCAGGATTGTATCTTCCATCATATGAGATGTTGTGCGATATCTGTAGAGGAAGAGTGCGGAATATATAATAGTCCCTGAACCAAAACAAAAAAACTAATGGATTGTAATTTCTGTTTTTGTGACTGCAGTTATTCTCTCATCTAAATAATTAATGGGATAAAACCACAAACAATGGAGGCCCAAGCACCAAAAGTGATATACGCAGCAACTCATTTTCATTTATGAGAAAAATAAAGTTGAATTTTATCACTCCTCTACAATAAGAGATGAATCTGTCTTTTATGTATGAATTTCCATTTTCTTTTATCATTTATGATATGTAATAAAATGATATTGCACAATGATATATGGATTTAAGAGAAGAGCTGCAGACACGTTAAGAAAATCACTGAATCGGTTTTTGTAGGATTGCTTTAGTAAAATTGAATTATTACTTTTTTTTCCCATATTAAAAAGAAATTGTGATGGAACATACCTCCATCAGCATTTTTTAAGATTCAGAAGCAACCTAAAATAGCTCAAAATATACTGACGTTAAGCTTATACATTTTTATTCTAAGTGGAATGTGTGCTAATTTAAGCCTGTAGGTTCAAGAGATATGTAGATATAAAGAATATAAAAGGCTAGAATGTAAAAACTATTTTATGAGGCGAAGTCAATTATTTCAGCATACCGACTTCATCAGCGAAATAGTGTTACTCTGTTGGCAACTTTCAAGTGATGCCGTATTTATACACTTATTAGGTGCAATGGTTATATGTGCACTGCATTTCTGCACAGCCTTCTTCCCACCCTGAAAGAAACTCATATTTCTGGTGATTTTTGCTGCTGTTGTTTGGTAAAGTGGGGCATTACATTCTGGGCCGTCTGTATAATGGGACCCAGGTGTGTGCTTTGCATTCTGGGTGGTCTGTCTGTCAGTAGCTGTCCGTCATGCTCAGCTAGTGGTCAGTCATGTGACCAAGCAGGTGCAGTGTGGGAAAGGAAGAGGGAATATTAGAGAAACACCTCCTGCTGGGAAATAAAATGACACACCTCAGATTTGACGCCAAATTCACACCTGCCCATTTATACATGTTTTCTTTCTAAAATATGAATCTGCCAAGGGCAGAGGTGGAAAGTCCAGGGGTCAGAAAGTAAATACCCTGCCATGTTTTTCTTCCTGACAATTTGGTTGAAATGTTGCCTGCTCACGAATGTAGCTGAGATAATAAAAGGATCACTTGGGAGCATTATAGCAGTGTGCTAGTCTTTCTTTCTTATGCTACGTGTTTGTCTTCCTCCCGTAAACTCAGCAGCTGATTGAATGAAATTAGTTCTACCTCCTGGCTGAAGAATTGTGCCAATTAGCAAACCCAGGCGATTGGAGCAAAATACTGGCAGAAGTCTTTTACTTTCTGAACCTGGATTGTACACCTCTGGCCAAGGGGTAGAGCAAAAATTGTCTTGTTGAAAAAAAAAACAGTGAAGAAAAGAAAGATTGTTGAGTATTGGGTTGTGCTGTTTCATTAACACTGTGCAGGTGGTTTTAAATTGAAATTGTAAGGCGATAAGGCCAGTGCCCCTCCATGACTCATACTGTTCCCCCCCCAGTGCGTATGCGTAACCTCATCCTCAGATATCCCGCGCTCCCGCTGCTCTGTGACGTGGCAGGAGAATGAATGGCCTCATCTTTCATTAGACTCTGTTAATGAGATTGCAAGGAGATTTTCACTGTGCTTCCTTTAGATTCTGTGTTAATGAGATTGTAAGGAGGTTTCACTGTGCCTTACTGACTGATTAGCAGCCCAAAATCTCAGCCCAAACAACATTCCTGTTGATGACGCACACACACACACACACACACACACACACACGCGCGCCTCACTCTTCATTAACTACAGCTTGAACAGAGTAAGCAGGAGACCTGACCAGAGAAGGGCACTCTCAGAGATAACCTTTCCCTGCTACATATGTAGACATATGGACTTGGTTTAAACTCACAAAGTGCTATGAGTGGTTACCGGGTCAACTGAGAAACACCCATAAGCCCCTCCCCTCTGAGCCCAACTCACACCTCGGGGGCGTCCCAATATTCTTCACTCCTCACCTCCTTTCCTCCACTCGTCTCCTACCTGGAAGTATGCAAAACAGCCTGTACATTTCAGAAGTGTTTGCATGTACAGTCTACAATGTACCTGACATTGCGGTTTGCATCGACACATTAATCATTATGTAATCAGCAACATTATATTAGGAAACAAAGATCGGTTTCCGGGGCACGGAGGAGGTAGTGGAGCAAAGGAGGATGCATTTTTTGAGTATTGGGACTCACCCCTCCTCTTTTGGTGCATATCACTGTCCCTCCGGCATGATGAACTTTAACCTCTGCAGGCGAGAGCAGCTGAAGGGGGTTGGAATAGATCCTGGCATGCGGCGTGACGAGATACTTCCTGTCAGCATCACCTCCTCCCCGTCTACACCTCCTCCCCATCAACACCTCCTCGTTGCTTTTGGACCGTACAAAAAAATAACATGAGGGAGAATTGCAAACAAGTGGTTTTATGTTGACCCAGCATACAATCGAGAAACATTTAATGGATGAATCAGACACTGTATTATGGTCAAAATCTTTACCTATTCCACATTTATTTTTTATTATTTTATTATCATTACATCAGTCCAGATGCTTTCATTAGCAGTACTCCATGTCGCAATGAACAAGCTCTTGCTTTTGCAACTGAAAAATTTAAATCCTGCGGCCACCAGCACCCGCTTGATGTTTTTTGTTCAGGTGTGGGTGGAAATTAATTCTGTAAGGAGCGCACCAGGACCTCCGCGTTCAATTCGAACCTTGTCACCATTTCAAGTGTTTTTATGTCTGGGCTAATGTTGGTTGTTGCAACCAGAAGAGGCTTCCAAGCTGTTACCCTTAGCTGCTGAACACTTTGTGGGATTGATGGACAGATAGAAAGAGGGAGTTGGAAAGAAAGAAAGGGAGGAGAACTATTAAACATTCCCATCTGTGCCAGGTTCTCGGTTCAAAACTTAACCAGTGCTTATCTGGAAAGTAAGTGCAGAAGGAATGAGTGAGAATTTTTCCCAGAACGCCCTGTTTCAGTCATTATCTATCAGAGTTTGTATCAGTGTAATGGTGTCTGTTACAGCTGACTTTACACACAGCTGTGTGTGTGATCTATCAGAGTCTGTATCAGTGTAATGGTGTCGCTCACGGCTGACTTTACACACAGCTGTGTGTTATCTATCAGAGTCTGTATCAGTGTAATGGTGTCTGTTACGGCTGACTTTACACACAGCTGTGTGTGTTATCTATCAGAGTCTGTATCAGTGTAATGGTGTCTGTCACGGCTGACTTTACACACAGCTGTGTGTGTTATCTATCAGAGTCTGTATCAGTGTAATGGTGTCTGTCACAGCTGACTTTACACACAGCTGTGTGTGTTATCTATCAGAGTCTGTATCAGTGTAATGGTGTCTGTCACGGCTGACTTTACACACAGCTGTGTGTGTTATCTATCAGAGTCTGTATCAGTGTAATGGTGTCTGTTACGGCTGACTTTACACACAGCTGTGTGTGTTATCTATCAGAGTCTGTATCAGTGTAATGGTGTCTGTCAGGGCTGACTTTACACACAGCTGTGCATGTTATCTATCAGAGTCTGTATCAGTGTAATGGTGTCTTTCACGGCTGACTCTCTCTCATGGTCCCTATTTGTAAGGTTATTTCAAATGTTTTCTCACTGGAACGGCTTTCATGCTTGAAGATCCTGTTGGTGAAGGAGGAGAATATGATTGTTGCTGATCTGATCGGTAAGAGTGTCTCCTCCGGGCCTAGTGGGAGAGTAAAGCCTACAGGATGAGTGGCGTGTGTGTGTGTGTGTGTGTGTGTGTGTGTGTGTGTGTGTGTGTGTGTGTGTGTGTGTGTGTGTGTGTGTGCGCGCATGTGTGTGTGTGTGTGTGTGTGTGATTCAGTGCGCATATACTTCACCTCAAAGCTAATTTGTTTACCTGTACATCCCCACTCCTCCCACAGGTCTCTCACAGTCTCAGTTCATGTTGCAGATACTTGTAGGTGGGGCTCACACCTGTGAATTACTGAACCTGACACACAATCTATATGGAGTTCCTGTATTTTCTCCTGTTCAGCTGACTGGCATACCCTTCTGTAAAGCCAGGCTTAAACATGTCAGAATTAGCCTTCTGTAAAGCCAGGCTTAAACATGTCACAATTAGCCTTCTGTAAAGCCAGGCTTAAACATGTCAGAATTAGCCTTCTTTAAAGCCAGGCTCAAACAGGTCAGAATTAGCCTTCTTTAACGCAAGGCTTAAACAGGTCAGAATTAGCCTTCTGTAAAGCTCGACTGAAACAGGTAAGAATTAGCCTTCTGTGAAGCCAGGCTTAAGCAGGTCAGAATTAGCCTTCTGTGAAGCACCTCCACATACAGCACATCACTCAATAACCACCAAAGCCTCTCTTATGCACACTAATCCCTCTGCTATGAGGGAGCAGCCTCTCTTATGCACACTAATCCCTCTGCTATGAGGGAGCAGCCTCTCTTATGCACACTAATCCCTCTGCTATGAGGGAGCAGCCTCTCTTATGCACACTAATCCCTCTGCTATGAGGGAGCAGCCTCTCTTATGCACACTAATCCCTCTGCTACGAGGGAGCAGCCTCTCTTATGCACACTAATCCCTCTGCTATGAGGGAGCAGACAGTGACTGGTCCTGAACTCCAGGGAGAATTCTGGGTAAAAAAGCCCTCCCCAGAATATAAACATTAATCCCACAATCCATTCTTAATTTTTCTATGAAAAAAAACACTTTTCACAGTGGTTCCATAAATTTACCATTAATAAATTAATTATTACAATAACATTTATTAAAGTTATTAACATTAATGAATTGTTTTTCAATGTCTGTCCAAAACCAGATAGTTTCATCCATCAAATTCATGACTTTTGAATGCTCGCTGAACATCAATTAAAAGTACATTAGCTGTCTTTTGCAAGTGCCTGTCTTAAAGTCATTTGTAAAGGGTGAGTGATGTCTACAGTACATTAGCTGTCTTTTGCAAGTGCCTGTCTTAAAGTCATTTGTAAAGGGTGAGGACAGGCACAGCAGTAGAGGGTAGTATTGTTTTATTTGTGTATTAATTCATTGGCTATTTTCAAGGTGGTCTATTTAATGCACACCTATGCTGGGTCACCTGTGTCAGGCTGACTAATAGGTCTATGCTGGGTCACCTGCGTTAGGGTGACTAGCAGATCTATGCTGGGTCACCTGCGTTAGGGTAGTAGTCTAGGCTAGTCTATATTACTTGCCTAAATGATTGACTAACCCTGCAGACTTTATTTGTTTTGTTTATTTTATTTAAGTTAGATTCTGAAAACCCTCCTCCTATCTTTTTATTTTCTGTTCAATAGAAATAAAAAAAGATTGTAAATCACAAAGGGAAAGGGAGAAAATGTATTTAGTTTTCTTTAAAATTGAACTGGCACTGCTTCATGAGTGGAACTGGCACTCCAGACTCCTTCCTGATAGGCTGGGGTTTGGGCACTCAGTCTCCTTCCTGATAGGCTGGGATTTGGGCACTCAGACTCCTTCCTGATAGGCTGAGGTTTGGGCAAACAGAACCGCTACAAGATAATTATGAAAGGGAGTGCAATAACAATAATAATATTAATAATAAAACATTTTGCTCCAATTGGCTCTAAAGCATCATTTCAGAGATGATGATTTGATTGAAATATTGATCATACACAAAAGACTTTGAGATCCCTTATAAGGATATGAGGTAGTAATGATTTGGATCCAACATTTGCACGGAGAAGAATGTGTGACCTTTTGCTTTAAGCTGTTATTTTCTCAGTCATAAATGAGAGAAGTGTAATCTTGGAACACAAGCAAAGCTGGGGTCAGATTGTGCTCTATGACCCGTTCCTATAAAACGGCCTCTAACTGACGCATAAAGAAAAGATACTGAGCTGATGGCTTTTGAGCGGCTGCTCTGGAGAGAAGAAATAAAGAAATCATATTGCAGCAAATTGACAAATGACTGCAGTGGTGTATGGCATATAATTTCCACACACACACACACACACACACACAGTGAGATGTGGCAACAATATATATACCTGTACAAGATTGTTGAATGTGGTGATTGTGTAAGATGTGCTTTAAAATTCCTCTGAGGCACATTCTAGGCCTTCTAAAGTCTTCCTCTGAATTTGCAGTAAAGTCATTTTCATCGTTTTTTATTTCACAAAGTGTGAAAACCGTGCCTTATATAAGCCTTCCTCATGGACAAATGAGAGGGAATTGAGTAGCGATTGGCTGGCAGCACATCACACACTCCTGCACACACACACATGTTTTTGTGACACATCTTTGTTAAATAAACTTTAATACAAATTGCGCTCATTGAAAGCGGTCACTATGTTATGTTGTAATCAGTTTTTTTATTTACTGCATGTTGGATTAGCATGGGCCTAGTTTTAGTTTAGCAGTGTCGATGTTCTTGTTGTCAAGCAGGTCACTTGGTTTTATATAGTTCCTTCACTGTTTTAAAAAAAAGTTTCTTAAATAATTTTTGTGAAAGAAACTATTAGTTATTGGACAGAATAATCTAGGAATTGCTTTTAATAATAAAAAATAAAAAAATCTAATCTTGAATTTCTTCCACGTTCTCTTTCTACCAAATCCTTTCTATTGATGGGCAAAATGTGGAATTGTGGTGGATTGAGCTGCCTGACAGGCAGTAGTGGCTGTGAATGAGTAATAGTTCCCATGTACACCTCATAGAAAAAATACCACAGTGATTCATTTAAAATGTTTTATTTTTGTCTCACATGTCAAATATCTTGACAGATGACTATAGACATTGAAGTTTCTGATTATTACCCCCCCTCACCCCATTCCAAAACAAAAATTCTGAATTTAAATTGTTTTTCACTTTCGAGTGAAAAAATCCATGAGGTTTCTCAACTTTTGGCCACACTGTTTGTAGTTCTGAAAACTTTTGTTTGTTCATAGAGTAAAATTCAAATCCCTGCTGTGCCAAATTTAAAATATGGTAAAAATAGGTACTTTTTGGTTCCGCGGCTGTTGAAAGGAGGTCTATGAGAAGGAGCAGCATTCTGAGGAGGGTCATTCTGAGGAACAGCACGTTGTCTTGCTTGCTGTTAACAAGGAAGGAATCTCATAAACGTGCTAATAATACATTTCACTTAAAATGGAAGTTCAATCGCACTTCTGTTACACAACCAGCTCATGAATTACAAATAAAAATTTTGGCACTGAATAAATACAATTAAAAGGCCTCACCACTCCTACATTAGTTGTTCACTACTCCAGTGGAGTTGAAGCATCCCAGCATTTATTAAATATATACAGTATGTTTGTTTGTTTTTCATCTTATGGGCTTTTTGCCCTTAAAATGTCTTCCATTCCATCACAGGAATGAGCTTCCCCTCTTGATGAAAAAAAATGTCTCCCCTCTGAATGAGGAAGAGCAAATGTTTTAAAAGAAAAAAACAACACACTTATGCCATCAGTGACTTTTCCTGGAAAATTGCAATCAGTGATAATGTGTGGAATGGGAACCTGACTGAGTCAATGAGGCCAATCACCACAAGTGCAGGGATCTGTAGATCCGGCATCACAAGTTCGAGCCACATCTATATCAATAGCTAGCTATGACTACAGCTATATCATTAGCTATAGCTATGACTACAGCTATATCATTAGCTATAGCTATGACTACAGCTATATCATTAGCTATAGCTATGACTACAGCTATATCATTAGCTATATCTATGACTGGGACTCTGAAGCAGCAGGATATTGTTGGCTTCATCCCTCCAATGCTAAGGCCCCAATTAGCCTGTGTCCCTCAAAATTCTGCTGCATTAGTTCCTTATAACAAACGCAGAGCTCCCATAAACTACTATTGTCAACAATATGCCTCCCTATCAGTGATGC
This sequence comes from Synaphobranchus kaupii, assembly GCA_029718625.1. Taxonomy (NCBI): domain Eukaryota; kingdom Metazoa; phylum Chordata; class Actinopteri; order Anguilliformes; family Synaphobranchidae; genus Synaphobranchus; species Synaphobranchus kaupii. The sequence continues at coordinate 17,043,508 of CM056389.1, forward strand.
AAACTGTCCCATAATCCTGTGCGACCTGCGTGGAGGAAGGGTGCCTACTTCAACACCAGTGACCCTCGCGAGGTGTAATGGGGACAATCGGCAATTAGCGCGAGCAAAACAAAAGAGGCACAAAAGGATTGTTTCTCCAAAACTTTGAACGGAGAGGCGATAGGCATCAGGGAGAGATAATGAGCTGAACTGCACTCTGTTGCAGTAGCAGTACTGTAGAGAGGAACAGTATTACACTGAGTAGGAGGCCTCAGCCTCTGTGCATTTGTCTGCACCTCCATATCTAAAGCCATTGAGCTGCACCGTAGCATGAAACTAGGAGGGGAACCGCACAGCGGTTGGGCCGGAAAATCCTGAGACATTTTGCGAGGGGTCAGCGGTGCATTGTGGAGCAGTGCATTGTGGTTAGGAGTGTGTGGGATGATGGAACTAATAGGATACCACGGTTGCCACAGCAAACCGTTATCCCTCGTGGAGATCGGGCTGTCGGGTTCGACACTTTGTGTGTCATTTGCCTCAGTGTGACGTGACCCGAACGCACTTCCTGTAAAGGTGCGAGCTTCTCACTCCACGGCCTCCTGAGCCTGCTTAGTGCCGCCCTGTCACTGCGATTGCACACGGTAATTAGACCCATGCAGCTTAGAGGCCAGGAGGGGTCATTTCTCACTGTTACAATATCCTGGCGCATGTAACCGCTGGACATCTCGGGCTCAGCCGGAGTAAACAGTTTTAGGGACGTCTGCTCGCCGTGGCCAGAGAAGAAGAAGGCTAGGAAACGGGTGACAGGTGCCAATCCGTCAATGCTGGCAGAGAGGCGGCGAGATAACGCTGCGGTCGCCACGGGCCCAGCTTATTGTCATACAGGGGGTTCATACAGGGGGTTTAACGTGGCGGTAATGGGGTTTTAACTACAGGCACGGCCCTCTGTATGAGCCAGCAGCCAATACTGCAATTAGCTGCCAGTGTAATCAGGCTGCTCCCCACAGACCGGTGAGTTGATTACACTGGGTTTGGCTCCGCCTCCAGATGACAGTAGCTAGCCAATGGCGCGCATGCTGTGGAGCGCGCTCCAGTCGCCACAGGCTTGGCGCGTGGCAGAAGAGATGAGAGGAAGCAACAGCGCAGCAGCGCAGCACACCGATCTATCAAAGGAAAATAAATCAGGCGTGCAAGATGGCGCGCTAAAATCACACGCAGAACCAGAGACACGCTAATTGGCCTGTTTAGATGTACAAGATTTTTAACAAAAACAACCTCCTCCTGGTAATATTTTGAAAACTTTAAAAAGGTCAAAACCGGCGATGACATGTTACCGATGCAACTCACATTTGACTCATATTTGAGCATATTATCCTAAGGCCTTACATTGCTAAACATAAACAGCTATACAGCTTCATTAACATGTCATAACATTTTATAAATAATTATCGTCTAACATACATATATTCATTAAATTTAGCATTTTGATGTCAATTGGATCCTGAGTATACTGGTATGTTAGTTTAAGTATGACTATCTCTGGGACAGTGTCGTGCTTTTTAATAACAGTCTCAAACAAATATCTCTTAACCTAAATTTGCACTGTGAGTAAAATACTGCAGTCACACGGTTTTGCAGCAGCTTGCACTGTGAGTAAAATACTGCAGTCAGACACAGTTTTGCAGCTTGCACTGTGAGTAAAATACTGCAGTCACACACGGTTCTGCAGCTTGCACTGTGAGTAAAATATTGCAGTCACACGGTTTTGCAGCTTGCACTGTGAGTAAAATACTGCAGTCACACACGGTTTTGCAGCTTGCACTGTGAGTAAAATACTGCAGGCACACATGGTTTTGCAGCTTGCACTGTGATTAAAATACTGCAGTCAGACACAGTTTTGCAGCTTGCACTGTGAGTAAAATACTGCAGTCACACACGGTTTTGCAGCTTGCACTGTGAGTAAAATACTGCAGTCACACAGGGTTTTGCAGCTTGCACTGTGAGTAAAATACTGCAGTCACACACGGTTTTGCAGCTTGCACTGTGAGTAAAATACTGCAGTCACACACGGTTTTGCAGCTTGCACTGTGAGTAAAATACTGCAGTCAGACACGGTTTTGCAGCTTGCACTGTGAGTAAAATACTGCAGTCACACACGGTTTTGCAGCTTGCACTGTGAGTAAAATACTGCAGTCAGACACAGTTTTGCAGCTTGCACTGTGAGTAAAATACTGCAGTCAGACACGGTTTTGCAGCTTGCACTGTGAGTAAAATACTGCAGTCACACACGGTTTTGCAGCTTGCACTGTGAGTAAAATACTGCAGTCACACGGTTTTGCAGCTTGCACTGTGAGTAAAATACTGCAGTCACACGGTTTTGCAGCTTGCACTGTGAGTAAAATACTGCAGTCACACACGGTTTTGCAGCTTGCACTGTGAGTAAAATACTGCAGTCAGACACGGTTTTGCAGCTTGCACTGTGAGTAAAATACTGCAGTCACACACGGTTTTGCAGCTTGCACTGTGAGTAAAATACTGCAGTCACATGGTTTTGCAGCTTGCACTGTGAGTAAAATACTGCAGTCACACACGGTTTTGCAGCTTGCACTGTGAGTAAAATACTGCAGTCACACACGGTTTTGCAGCTTGCACTGTGAGTAAAATACTGCAGTCACACACGGTTTTGCAGCTTGCACTGTGAGTAAAATACTGCAGTCACACGGTTTTGCAGCTTGCACTGTGAGTAAAATACTGCAGTCACACACGGTTTTGCAGCTTGCACTGTGAGTAAAATACTGCAGTCACACGGTTTTGCAGCTTGCACTGTGAGTAAAATACTGCAGTCACACACGGTTTTGCAGCTTGCACTGTGAGTAAAATACTGCAGTCACACACGGTTTTGCAGCTTGCACTGTGAGTAAAATACTGCAGTCAGACACAGTTTTGCAGCTTGCACTGTGAGTAAAATACTGCAGTCACACGGTTTTGCAGCTTGCACTGTGAGTAAAATACTGCAGTCACACACGGTTTTGCAGCTTGCACTGTGAGTAAAATACTGCAGTCACACACGGTTTTGCAGCTTGCACTGTGAGTAAAATACTGCAGGCACACACGGTTTTGCAGCTTGCACTGTGAGTAAAATACTGCAGTCACACACGGTTTTGCAGCTTGCACTGTGAGTAAAATACTGCAGTCACACGGTTTTGCAGCTTTCACTGTGAGTAAAGTACTGCACTCACACGGTTTTGCAGCTGTGAGTAAAATACTGCAGTCACACGGTTTTGCTGGAAGCAGGTTCAGTAAACAAAGTGCCTCGGCAGCTTTTCCCGTCTCCACTGCAGCGAAAGAGGCTTGAATAGCTGTGACACACACAGATCCCCTGAGCTGAGCTACACTCCTCTACCCCTGTCTCAGTACATCCATCTCACATACTCTTCCACTGCATGGAGTGAGTCTGAGCTGCTTCAGTGACTGGCTGAAAATATTCTCTCACACACAGCGGTTCCGTTTACACACGGCGATTTCTCTCACACACGGCGGTTCCCTCCATCAGGGCTCTTTTGACGTTTAAAGAATTTAGAAACGCCGTTATCAAGACCAACCTACACAGCTTCTGTTTGTTACAAACAATCCACTTATACGGCTAGATATTTACTGGAGCGATTCGGGTTAAGTGACTTGTTCAAGAGTACAACAGCTGGGCCTCACCTGGGAATCAAGCCTGCAACCTCAGTGTTTTTCCCAAACCCATCATGCTACAGTCCACCCCACCTGAGCACCACCCCACCACCACCAACCCACACCGGCACACACAGAGTATGACAGTGAAAATGGACTCATTCCCAATGTCAAGCCAGGGAGGATAGCTGAGAGCCGTACACTGCTTCTTTTAATAGATTTATAAAAACCAGCAAAATAATAACATTTATCAGGGCAGTTGGAGGTCACTTTTCTGTAGTACACCAGCTCCTGCAGAAAGCACTGTTCTGTCCTCCATTTTAGCTCAAACAATGTTGTCTAGTAGCCAGAGAAAATATTGTCCTTTGAGGTCATATGAGTTTTGGTATATTGCACATTGTGTAACTTCATTGGTCAGCGTGGCTCTTTCTGTGTATTCAATTTAGGCTTCAGTACAAAGTACATTTTCATCAATAAGGGTTTGGCACTGTCTGAGCCCTCTATGTTTTTCCCACAATGTACAACGCAATCATTTTCTTCCAGTTTCATCAGGGAGGCTTGTGGTCGCAGTGTAATATCCTGACCCCTCCATGACAGGAGACAGGACAAACATTTTGATGTGCATCAGCAATTTACCGTGAAATTCACAGGTTGGCATTTTTTTTCCACCCCACCACAGGAGGAAGTCACACACAGTAATATTTATTCTATAAGAATATAAATTAATGACCCTGGATCATGGTCACTAGAGGGAGGGGTTGGGTTATGTGACAAATGTGATTCTTGGATCATGTAGCTGCACTTTATCAAACGTCACAGGAGATAAATCTGGCAACTTTTATTGTAACTTACATTCAGCAGATGAAAAACGAGCCATAAAACAGGATTCTTGTTTGAAATTGAGATTGCAGGCCAACGCACAATTGCAAGAAAGTAAGAGAAGCTTGGCTGTTTTTACCTCAGATCGTTAGTCACAAACATTTTCACTAGAATTGAAAACACAGTAACAATAATATAATTATATACTTTCTTTCTAGCACACGGTATATTATCACAAGCAGTATAAGATTAGGAAAATAAAAGTCTGTTGATTTATACCATACTGTAAGCAAAATTATGCACACTAGAGGAAAGCGAAGCAAGACTAATTGTTAAGGATGCATTAGGGCATTTTACGATGCGTGCAAAAACAAGCTAAACCAAAGAATGTTTGTATTCAGTATGGGTGTGGAATAATAAGATGCCTGCATGTGATGGAGTGCACAGTAAGGCAGGGTGTTGGGGTGATTAGTGAAGCCAGGCTCAAATCCCTGTGGGGGCCATTGGATCAGGTGCTTAACCTGAATTCCTTCAGTAAATACCTGTGGATGCACCGGCGGTATGTTAATTTCGTGCTCTGCAGGTTGCCTTGGATACGGTTGTCAGGTAAGTAAATAAGCAGCAGTAAGTGGGAGTTCTGTCCTGGGGGGGGGGGGGGGGGGGGGGGGGTTGGTGAACAGAGGGGGCTGGGGGGGGTGGGGGTGGTGGCTGATTAATCATCCCGCTGGGCTGTCCTGACTGGTCGGTCCTGTTCAAACAGCCGTGGGCGGCAGCGTGCCTCCAAACCCCCCCCCCCCCCGCCCCCCCGCCGGGGGGAGACGGATCACTGACTCACTCCAGAAAGCTCCAGAAAGCTCGCAGGCCGTCCGTCTCCAGCCTCTTTGCAGCTCCCGCTGCCTGGCACCTCGACAGGAGTATTAGTCATGGCGGGCGTGGTCTTAACCGCCCGCTGATTGTCCTAAAAAATAGTTTGAGTGAGACGGGAATATAAATCATTGACGAAAGTCTTTAAATACCCGGTATGTTCCCAATTTCTCCCTAATGCATCACTACTGAGCCTGCTTATTAAAATGTCAGCTTTGCTTTTGAAACATTTTCATATCCTCCTGAGACAGTTTAAGCATTTTTAATTTGTCATGGAGGAAAAAAAAACCTGTTGCAGTGAAAATATTTTCAAAAATATTATTTTATTTTTTATTGAATGTCCCTTGTAGTATGGGTTTCAGCGTAGATTTATGGTTCTCAAAGGGGTAATAAACACCGGCTTTGGTTCTGGCTCCGCCCCCACCAAATTTCAAAAGATGCGAATTGGCCTCCAGTGAGAGAGCATAGGCTGGAGAGGGGAGGAGGGAAGAGGGAGGAGGGAGGAGCTACAGTTGGAGGGAGGGGCGATAGATCTATTCGGTAACGTGTCATAGGCACGTAGGCGGAGCCAGCAAGGGGAAAATCGTTTGAAATTAAAGGGCTAACGTTAATTAGCGCAGTTCGAATACCCTCAATCAAGAAGAGGGGAGATGGGGCGTTGACTAGCTTACGTTTTTACCTTTTTACATTTCATTTACATTTTCAGCGAAAGCCTCCTTTTTGGCACAAAATGCACATTTAACTTTTTAATTAAAATTACATTTTAGTTTTTTTTTAACAATAGGATATACACTACTCACAAAAAGTTAGGGATATTCGGCTTTCGGGTGAAATTTCAGGATGAACCTAAAATGCACTATAACCTTTACAGGTGAAATTAATTTGACCTTCTCTAAACTTTTGAATGCACATGTCCAACTATTCAATGTTTCAGTACTTTTTGCACAACTTGCTGTTCTCTAACAAGGAGCTGAACGGCAAAATTCACAACAGGTGTTTGATCCATGAATCGACCAATAAATTTCCTGGTTCAATTAGAATTGGTATTTAAACAGTCCTCTTCATCATGCTGTTCACATTTTGACATCATGAGACCAAGACGACACCTAACAATTGATCAACAGTACCTCGCCATTGCGAGGCTTCAAACAGGATGTTCTCAGAGGGAAGTGGCCACTGAGCTTAGAGTGTCACAGAGTGTCATCAGCAGGTTGCAACAGAGATACAGAGAGACTGGAAGAGTCACAGAAAGGCATAGAAGTGGACGTCCTTTGGCCACATCCCACACTGATGACCGCTTCATTGTGAACAGTGCCCTGCGGAACCGGATGATGAATGCCACTCAACTCCAGGCACATTTAAGGGAGGTGAGAGGCACCCAAGTGTCACGTCAGACCATTCGAAACCGTTTACATCAGCGTGGTCTGCGTGCTAGACGACCTGTAAGGGTACCTGACCACAGCACCAGGCACAGGCGTCATCGTCTTGCATGGGCCAGGGAGCATTTACGCTGGACGAGGGACCAGTGGGCCTCAGTGCTGTTCTCTGATGAAAGTCGATTCACGTTGAGCAGAAATGATGGCCGCCAACGATGTTGGAGACGTCAAGGAGAGCGCTATGCATCAGCCACTGTTGTCACCAGACGACCCTTTGGTGGTGGCGGTGTTACAGTGTGGGTAGGTGTGTCTACTCAATACAGAACTGCCCTACACTTTGTGAATGGTACAGTGACAAGCCCATACTACCTGAATAACATCATTAATCCAGTCATTGTGCCCCTGCATGAACAACACAGGCCTAATTTCATCTTCAGGGGCGACAATGCTCCAGCTCATCAATGTCGCATCATTAGGGAAAAGCTGCTGGAGACTGGGGTACCTCAAATGGAGTGGCCTGCACTTTCTCCAGACCTGAATCCCATAGAAAACCTATGGGATCAGCTGACTCACCGTGTAGAGGCTCGTAACTCTGTACCCCAGAACCTCAATGACCTGAGGGCCGCCCTTCAAGAAGAGTGGGATGCCATGCCTCAGCAGACAATAAGTCGACTTGTGAACAGCATGAGACGTCGTTGTCAAGCTGTAATTGATGCTCAAGGGCACATGACAAGTTATTGAGACATTGACATTTTTGTTGTGGTATACCCACCACCGTTGTTGGCTTTTGTTTCAATAAATTGTTTGAGATGAGGAAATCACCATTGCATGCTTCTACTTAAATGCCCTACTTTCATGATACGTATAATATCACTGTAGCGTGAACTTACATTTTCCATAAATTTCACCCGAAAGCCAAATATCCCTAACTTTTTGTGAGTAGTGTATGTGATTTATGAAATGGGGACAAGATACTCGGCTTTATAACTCAAAATATGTGATTTAGTGTTTATTACCCTTTTAAGATGTCCCCTACAGGGGACACAAATTGCCGGGTGTTAGGAGGATATGCCGCTCTCTGCTTTCAGGCTGGGTGGATATGATATGAAACTGGTCTCTGTCGACTCACAATTATTACATAATTGCCCTGGTTTGCTGTTAATTGGCTCACAAGCAGGTTAAATTAATTCTACATTCTTTTGCAATACTCTGATTATCTTTCACACAGTGGTTACAGTTCATTTTTAATTATCTAAAATAAAGTGTTTACTCACTAAAACAAAAAAATATATATTTTGCTCCTAATTCACATTGCATTATAGCCTATTCTTAGCATGCTAAGGTTTATGCTGAATTGACGGCACTGGAAATTACAGTTCTATGCTGGGAATAGGGCACTTAAGGGGTGGGAAGAGGGAAAAATTCATTGGAATCCAGTTGTAAAGTGATCCTGTGTTGAATTAGGCTCGTCTTATTAAACCGATTCTGATCACGGCATTGGAATCCAGACCAGTCGGCTTATGATTGAGGCGCCCCTAACCAACCAATGGCAGTCTGACAATCAATCCTGGAGCCACTTCACCCTTCAGCGATTCGCTCACTAATCGGATAAAGAGCCCAGAGCTTCCTGTCTCTTGCCCGCACCGTAAATCATTGACCTGTCTCCCCGTCACCATGGGACAGTTCCACACCCAGGCCCCTGTATGGATTCAGCTCACAGCAGCAGACTGTGTGTGTGTGTGTGTGTGTGTGTGTGTGTGTGTGTGTGTGTGTGTGTGTGTGTGTGTGTGTGTGTGTGTGTGTGTGTGTGTGTGTGTGTGTGTGTGTGTGTGTGTGTGTGTGTGTGTGTGTGTGTTTGCTTGTGTGAGAGACTGAGGTTAATGCTTCACTGTGACATCCATGCAGTCTCTCCTTTATCCCAGAGACTCAAGCCACAGCTTCAGCTGCAATGCTTCCAGGTGTGGAATACGGAATACACGTGCAGGTATGTACACGGTCAGGGATACACGTGCTGTAGTGTCTTATTCTGCTAATTAGAATCCCAATGCCACCAAATGGGCCTACAGAATTATGCACAAGGCTGCATACCTTCTGAGATGCCAGTGCGCTCGTACACGGACACGCTGCTGCGCTCCAGAGGAGGAGGATGACCTTCTGAGATACCAGTGCGCTCGTACACGGACACGCTGCTGCGCTCCAGCGGAGGAGGATGGCCTTCTGAGATGCCAGTGCGCTCGTACACTGACATGCTGCTGTGCTCCAGCGGAGGAGGATGGGGGAAAACAATGTCATTGTACCGGCTTGTAGATAATTAGATTATATAGAGATAATTAGCTTCAGTAAGTCAGGGTGGCGGTGTGGGGTGTGGGGAGAGGTGGGTGGCAGGTGGACAGTACAGCGGGTTTAGTACTTTATTGGGATTAGTACTTTATTGGGTTTAGTACTTTATTGGGATTAGTACTTTGTTGGGTTTAGTACTTTATTGAGTTTAGTACTTTATTGGGTTTAGTACTTTATTGAGTTTAGTACTTTATTGGGTTTAGTACTTTATTAATTCTGACAGACCATTAGCATTAGTACTTATTTTCAGCAAGTTTACTTTCATTTCCTCTTGGGATGTATTTATTGTGTTTATTTTCCAGAATGTTCCGGAGGTGCAGACAGGTTCACTGGCCTTCCTGTCCTTACCTGAACCACACAAAAAAAAAGAAAAAAAAACAGCCGTGAAGTGATGAAAATGTCTGAAACTGAACATAATCCACAGGCAATATCCTCAGTCACAGCGGTGATATAGTATATGATATCCTCAGTCACAGCGGTGATATAGTATATGATTTGGGCAGCCTCTGGTGTGCTGGCTAAAACGCTAAACTCTGGGCCTGGTAGAAATGGACTTTGATTCTGTGGCGGGACGTGTCGTACCTTTATTGGAAGGTGCTTTACCTGAGCTGGCCCAGAGCAAGTCCAGCTGTGTACCTGTACTGCAAGATAGAGAACCCAAATTTGGCCCTGGAGAGGCTAGCTGTATATGACGTTGAGCATGCGCGGGTATATTTAAATGTGAGAAGGTTGATATCTGGATGTGATAAAGGCCGTTAAAGCCTGATTTATACCTTGTCGCACGCCCCTTTCAACAAGTGTCGAGGGACAAAAATGAAGGTGTCGCACGACGCTTGGGATTTATACTTCGGGCAAAGGTCTGCGATGAGGAATTGGTTGTCTCTATGGTAACGAAACAACAATTTCTGACCGTTTGTTTACATTTCTTAAAACATGGCAGCGCTCTGTGAAGTTATTGAGATTATAGAGGAGGAAGAACTTTTAAATCTACTTTTGCTTAAAAAAAAAAAACAAGGAAAAGGAAAAAAAGAAGGTAGTCCGTCCATCCCATAAACCAAACAAGGGAAAACCAGGGCGAATATGTTCTCGTTAAACAGATGTGTGAAATGCTGGATGAAGATGCGCATATTATTTTAGCCTCTATCCTCCATGTTTACCAACCATAGACAGTAGAAAAATGACCAACATTAGTGAAAACCAAAATAATGAAGTGAGTAAAAAACGTATCCATGACAATTAATTTAGACGTTCCATCTGGCTGTCCAATCAGACTAGGTGAGAAAGTATGACGTTGTCGACGACATAACAACATTCTAGAGGTGCGTGGGCGATACTTTTTTAAAGTTGGAAATATGTTATTTTTGTCACTTGACACTTGTGGAAATGGTCGTGCGCCGAAGTATAAATCAGGCGTAACGGTGTCCTTGCTCGGGTCTGTGTGGGCCCTTTCTCACCGGGCCAGGTAGCCGCGCGGCAGCACAACCTCATTTAAAGCCCGTTATTTCCTCTAATTAGCGCTTTTTAATTAAGGCCGGAGAATGGATGGTGTTCACGGGACTGTGAGACCACGCCTACATCTGCGATAAATAACAGCCTGCGATGGATGAAAGCGGCGAGCCGCGACGTAAACATCCAGATGAAGTCTGCTTATTCAGTCCGCTCACACCTTCGGGCAAATTACAGCCCTTAATATCCCTCAGCCCCGTGTTCGCGCCCTAAATCAGCCTGCGAGTGCAGAGCTTCCAGCTCCCTCCACGGACTGGCCACAGGAGGAGAGGAACCCACAAACTCCCGCAAGCCTCGTCTCACAAAATAAATAAAGTCACTCACCACTGACAAGCGCACCATGCGAAGATGACGATGGTGATGATGATGATGATAATATGAACCCCTAATGGGATATGAACCCTCCTCCTAAGTCTCCTAAGTATCTGATTGCTAATTAAGTCATTCGTTAGTCTGGCAGGACGGTGTTATCAGGCAGTGTGGCAGCTGTCAAGTATATCTTTCACTTTCTCAAAATGGAGTATTAAACTGTGCCTGCTCTCTACATTACAGAAAACAGGCGCCGGTGTCACAGAAACGGTGATTAGCTTACGGCTCGTCATTGTCCCCTCTGATGTCTAGAGAAAGTCTCTTTTGACCTGCTAGTGACTCTCGATGGGCATTGATGGACTTGCACCATCTACACTAGCGGGAGATGCACATCCTTCACCAGTGTTTTTGTTGTTTTTATACGCATCCTGGTGTACAAGTGCAACAATGCCCTAGTCTGATTTTTAAAAACACAATATTATGTGTTGTGTTTTAAAAACACAATATTATTAATTTCTATTACCTCAAATGAAGTTCCTGAAAAGTAAGACACTTCTTTTGACTGGAATCTAATAAATGCAGAAGATTGTTTTATCTGCCAGCATTAGAGATTCATATGATGCATGATAAGAGATTTGGTTTAAAAGTAAATAAAGTAGGCCTGTGCATGTGATAATTTCTTCATCAGGATAATAAATGCATTCTTACCAGTACCCCCGTAATTTATTGATAAATAATGAAATTAAATTCTGCTTAATGTTTTAATGTGTCATACAGCTAATCTGCTTGAGATGTGTCCATGTTGTGTTAAAATATGTGAAGCACAGTACCAATAATTTCACCAAGATACAGCTGCTTTATACATATTTAACCATGCTATGGCGAGGTAGGACTGGGGGTGTATCCAGAAGATGTACGTTATACTGTGTATATATATATATATATATATATATATTTGTATTTGCCTTGTGTGGTTTGAATGAGCTGTACTCAAGCTCAGCATGACGTCCAATAATACGATTGTTTTTCAGGAATTGAGATTGAACTTGTTCTCGTTTGTTGGTTCTGCTCCTGGGGAGATTTCACTACTTTCTGCTTTCTGCTTCAATTCCGCTGCTCTATTCCCTGTTCAAAGATTTACTTTCGCTGAAATACAAGAAAAAGTTTCTCCTGTCAAAGCATCTGAACTAAAACTAAAGCCTTAGCATTTAATATTCACTTCTGTAGTTAAATATTAACACGGCTCCGTCAATCAAACAACAAAGGTTTACATAATACACACACACAAAGGTTTACATAATACACACACACAAAGGTTTACATAATACACACACACAAAGTTAAATATAATACGTGTCACACATAATCCTGCGAGGATACTTTACGTTTCATCTTCAGAAACAAGAGGCAAGGAGTATGACTGCTAAAGTGTATGAGAAGTTTACACACTTTCCTGTGTCTTTGTGCATCGGCTTGTTCACAATGCAATGAAGCTTAAACCCTTTTCATAGATTTATTCTCTAACATCTCGTGACGGGAATACTAAGAGACGTTTATCCTCTCAGATGTAAGAGATGTACAAACCTTTGTATATCCTCTGAATAATTTTCAGGAAAATTGTCCCCTAAAGTTTATCATCCCATGCATCAAGACTCCCTACCACCACTTACACTACCTGTTTATCCTTAATACTGTATATTGGATATGACCCATTTATCCTTAATACTGTATATTGGATGTGACCCATTTATCCTTAATACTGTATATTGGATGTGACCCATTTATCCTTAATACTGTATATTGGATGTGACCCATTTATCCTTAATACTGTATATTGGATGTGACCCATTTATCCTTAATACTGTATATTGGATGTGACCCATTTATCCTTAATACTGTATATTGGATGTGACCCATTTATCCTTAATACTGTATATTGGATGTGACCCATTTATCCTTAATACTGTATATTGGATGTGACCCATTTATCCTTAATACTGTATATTGGATGTGACCCATTTATCCTTAATACTGTATATTGGATGTGACCCATTTATCCTTAATACTGTATATTGGATGTGACCCATTTATCCTTAATACTGTATATTGGATGTGACCCATTTATCCTTAATACTGTATATTGGATGTGACCCATTTATCCTTAATACTGTGTATTGGATGTGACCCATTTATCCTTAATACTGTATATTGGATGTGACCCATTTATCCTTAATACTGTATATTGGATGTGACCCATTTATCCTTAATACTGTATATTGGATATGATAAAAGTGTACTTTGAGTCCACTATGCATACAGTAGAAAATCAGACGGTGTCAAGAACTTGAGTAAATACTATGTAATATTTGTAAATATTATGCACAACCCAGCCCTACAGTGGCTCTTCATTCATTAGCTGATGTTTGACAGTCAGGCCCATGGAGTCCCTTCAGCATTACAGTACACACACTCAGCTGCGTACTCATACAGTAGGCACACTCAGCTGCACACTCATACAGTAGGCACACTCAGCTGGCACACTCATACAGTACGCACACTCAGCTGCACACTCATACAGTAGGCACACTCAGCTGGCACACTCATACAGTAGGCACACTCAGCTGCACACTCATACAGTAGGCACACTCAGCTGGCACACTCATACAGTACGCACACTCAGCTGGCACACTCATACAGTAGGCACACTCAGCTGCACACTCATACAGTAGGCACACTCAGCTGCACACTCATACAGTAGGCACACTCAGCTGCACACTCATACAGTAGGCACACTCAGCTGCACAGTCATACAGTAGGCACACTCAGCTGCACACTCATACAGTAGGCACACTCAGCTGCGTACTCATACAGTAGGCACACTCAGCTGCACATTCATACAGTAGGCACACTCAGCTGGCACACTCATACAGTACGCACACTCAGCTGGCACACTCATACAGTAGGCACACTCAGCTGGCACACTCATACAGTAGGCACACTCAGCTGGCACACTCATACAGTAGGCACACTCAGCTGCACACTCATACAGTAGGCACACTCAGCTGCACACTCATACAGTAGGCACACTCAGCTGCACACTCATACAGTAGGCACACTCAGCTGCACACTCATACAGTAGGCACACTCAGCTGCACACTCATACAGTAGGCACACTCAGCTGCACACTCATACAGTAGGCACACTCAGCTGGCACACTCATACAGTAGGCACACTCAGCTGGCACACTCATACAGTAGGCACACTCAGCTGGCACACTCATACAGTAGGCACACTCAGCTGCACACTCATACAGTAGGCACACTCAGCTGCACACTCATACAGTAGGCACACTCAGCTGCACACTCATACAGTAGGCACACTCAGCTGGCACACTCATACAGTACGCACACTCAGCTGCACACTCATACAGTAGGCACACTCAGCTGCACACTCATACAGTAGGCACACTCAGCTGCACACTCATACAGTAGGCACACTCAGCTGGCACACTCATACAGCTGGCACACTCATACAGTAGGCACACTCAGCTGGCACACTCATACAGTAGGCACACTCAGCTGCACACTCATACAGTAGGCACACTCAGCTGCACACTCATACAGTAGGCACACTCAGCTGGCACACTCATACAGTAGGCACACTCAGCTGCACACTCATACAGTAGGCACACTCAGCTGGCACACTCATACAGTAGGCACACTCAGCTGCACACTCATACAGTAGGCACACTCAGCTGCACACTCATACAGTAGGCACACTCAGCTGCACACTCATACAGCTGGCACACTCATACAGTAGGCACACTCAGCTGGCACACTCATACAGTAGGCACACTCAGCTGCACACTCAAACAGTAGGCACACTCAGCTGCACACTCATACAGTAGGCACACTCAGCTGCACACTCATACAGTAGGCACACTCAGCTGGCACACTCATACAGTACACACACTCAGCTGCACACTCATACAGTAGGCACACTCAGCTGGCATACTCATACAGTAGGCACACTCAGCTGCACACTCATACAGTAGGCACACTCAGCTGGCACACTCATACAGTAGGCACACTGAGCTGGCATACTTATACAGTAGGCACACTCGCGCTGCTCTCAACCGCCCTCCTGAAACAATTAAGTGCTGTGCATTTCACAGCCTGGAAGAGTCCCCAAAGACTATGCAGCGCATATGTGGTATTATATATGTGGTATTATATATGTGGTCATATATAATAATAATAACTTTATTAATATGGCACTTTGAAACACTGGGTTGCAAAGTTCTGCACAAAATAAAAGAACAAGAAACAACATGATGGAGATAAAATATAAGAAACATAATTAAATATAATACAATGTAGTAAACTACAATAAACTGTAAAGATATAAAAATAATCAGTACATGCATATGTGTGTCTCATTAAATTACAGTAATAAGGGGGTTTGGATTACCCACAGCCTTTGACATGGGAAACGGCCTCGTGTGAGACATGTTTGGGGCAAACACACAGCTCGGGATAAAACAGCCTCGTGTGAGACATGTTTGGGGCAAACACACAGCTCGGGATAAAACAGCCTCGTGTGAGACGTGTTTGGGGCAAGCTCACGGCTCGGGATATCAAGCTACTCAAAGAAATTAAGAGTCTATTTTCAGACCTTTCACAGCACGGTTTAATTGAACTCAATAAATCACCAAAACAGGAGCTGGTCTAACACTTACTGTGGATATACAGTACTTCAGCTCCAATGTGAACGTAGATCATGGCTTTTCTCACCATAAATAATTATTATGCCTCCAGTAATATTGGCCTTTGCTGGCATTTTACAATACTTAGACATAATGTACATTTTATCAGAGAACTCTTTCTTTGCGGACATTAAACTACTTTTAAAAACAAGTCTGAGTGAGAACAGTGTGCACTTACTGGTATTTCTTGAATCAATATCTATTAAAATATAATTGCTTGATAAGAGAGAGAGAGAGAGAGAAATGGCAGAGAAATTAAAAGCAATTGCAGAAATTACAAAAGTGGATGTGACAGACTTTCCAACTGAAATCTTTTAAGTGAAGAATGGATTCACAATGGAAATATACAGTAACTGTGTTCCTGGTGGGCCTGTTATAATGTGGGGCACTTTAGCTTAGAAAATGAACATCGTCACACCATGTTAGATTATTTTTCCTGCAAGTGGGGGGGGGGGGGGGTGTCTTACATGATGAGAATGTCCCCATCCATAGGTCATCCACAGGTCATGCATAGTCACCCATTGGTTTGAGGGGTTTGAGGAACATGTTATCTACTGTAAATGTCACTGCATGCTCAGGCAGCAGGACTGAGCCCAATCTGGTCTTTATGAGATATTCAGACAGCTTTTTCCACTTCCTCCAAAATTCCAAAAGCTGGTAGATTCTAGCAGGTCGCACTGGCCTGCATTGACCACACATGGTGGCCCAAAACCTCAAGTTAATTTAATGCTTCTATTTTTTGAGACGTAGAGAATTAGACCGGTCAGACACTTGAAAATTTAATTCCGCTGACCTTATACCATTTACGAGAGGCTGGTTCAAACAGTCAAACAAGAATAATTTAAAGAATAACCGCAAAGAATAACTCAAGCCATCACCAAACAGCGAAATAAATTAAACTTTTCCCCCCTCCTTCTGGGAGTAGAGATGGGAAAACAAAACATTGTTCCCGTAATGTGTTTCAATGATTTGTTTCCAGGAGGCGCTGGCAACATGATTCTTGGCAGCATGTCCGTGGCTCAGATCAAGTTTTCAGAAACTACATGCATGGTGTCTGGCACGAGGCTGGCCGGGATTTTTAATCCTACATCAGTGAAGCCTGTGATTGCTGAGATTGTATGTGCACCATCTTTTATGAGATAATGTCAAACCAGGACAGAATATTTATGCTATTGATTGGCCCCTTGGCTCTCCTTGGCATTATTTTTGTTTGTTGGCAGAAGCCTTTATCCTTGGACAAATTGGGCGATTCACTACAAAAAGGCGCAGCACTGATATAAATTATAAGGGGCAAGAACAGAAAATTGAAAAGTATTAATTATTTTTACGATCTTGATTATGATTTCTACATAGATTACTTTATTATAAAAGCCAAAGCAACGGGTGACAGGATTACAGCAATGTGTTCATTGCCCAATGTTTCCGCAGTCGAATCGTGCAATTTCACGAGAGACTGCCTGAGCTGCCTCTCTGACGAGGCGACCCTTCTGGAAGATTCTACAGAAGGAATTTAACGACGGCCATTGTGATGGGGATGGTAGTGCTGTTATACCGCCGAGGGGCCAGAGAGCAGAGGATCGATGGCCTTGCCTTCAGGTGGTGGTTTCGGGGGGCGGGAGACAGTGTTTTAGTAACGGTGGAGTGGACAGTAGTCCAGCAGTGCTGATCTTTGCCCCAGTATCCTGTAATGAGAGCATGTTGGTCTGATCCTTGTTCTCTGTTGCCGGGGGGAAAGGTCAGCGTGCTCGAGCGCAGGGGAAGGGCTGGCATTGTGACCATGGAAACGGCGTGGAGACCTGAAGCAGCCAAAACTGTGTAGCCATACAGGACGAAATCACCACACACAGAGAAAAATTTATGTAATCTTTGTGACAGTGTTATAACAGACAATGAGGGGCTATGGCTTTTACCAACCCCAGTAAATACACAGTGAATACTCAATGACCATGTGAACCAAGACACAATCACTTGTTTGAAGACAGCCAATGGTGCAATTTCTAGAATAATTTGCCTCATATTTAATTGCAGCATGAAATGAATTTTGCGCTTGATGGAAAAAGTCGATAAATATGTGCAAATTAAAGCAAAGCAAAGTGCACACAAAGGACATGGTCCATCTCTCTCTCTCTCTCTCTCTCTTCTCTCTATGAGCGCAGGCTGACAGCACGGATCTCTAATCAGCTCTTATCAGTGATTGCTGATCATATTTAAAATATCAGCTCTCGAGATCATTAAAATAAAGGGCCATTAAAATATGAAGTCCTTAGTACACCCAAAGAAACACATCTCTGACATACGTACATGCAGATATACAGTGTTACGTCCCTGCGTGCGTGTGAGTGTGCGTATGCGTGTGCGAGTGTGTGTGTGTGTGTGTGCGCGTGTGTGAGTGTGTGTGTGTGTATAGTGTGTGTATAGTGTGTGTGTGTGTGCGTGCGCGTGTGCGTGTGTGAGTGTGCGTGTGCGTGCGTGTGTGTGTGCGCGTGTGTGTGTGTGTGTGTGTGTGCGTGTGCGCGTATAGTGTGTGTGTGTGTGTGTGCGTGTGTGTGGGTGTGTGTGTGTGTGTGTGTGCGTGCGCGTGTGCGTGCGTGCGCGTGTGCGTGTGTGTGAGTGTGCGTGTGTGTGTATAGTGTGTGTGTGTGTGCGCGCGTGCGTGTGTGGGTGTGTGTGTGTGCGCGTGTGCGTGCGTGCGCGTGTGCGTGAGTGTGCGTGTGTGTGTGGGTGTGCGTGCGTGCGCGTGTGCGCGTGTGTGCGTGTGCGTGTGTGTGTATAGTGTGTGTGTGTGTGTGTGCGCGCGTGCGTGTGTGGGTGTGTGTGTGTGTGTGTGTGCGTGCGTGCGCGTGTGCGTGAGTGTGCGTGTGCGTGTGTGTGTGTGTGTGGGTGTGCGTGTGTGTGCGTGTGTGTGTGTGTGGGTGTGCGTGCGTGCGCGTGTGCGTGTGCGTGCGTGTGCGTGTGTGTGTGGGTGTGCGTGCGTGCGCGTGCGTGCGTGCGTGCGTGCGTGGCCTCCAAAATTATTCACACCCTTGATAAAGATGCATAAAATTAACAAAACAGATAATAATCTTTATTTAGCTATATACTGAATATATATTTTTCAAACAGCAATATAGCAATACAGAATATCCTATAAATAAATCATATGGAGCATATAAACCAGTGATCACTTGCAAACTCATTTAGAAACGTCATTTACTGGCTCTATCCAGAACAGCCGTTCCAACACTTACAGAAAATAAACACATCATTGTGTGATTTCTCAGGCAAATAGCCTGAGAGCCACAGCCATTCTTGGCATTATCATCATTATGGAAGGGGATTTTTTTTCCCAAAATAATCAAAATGCTTTAAGACAAATGCTGCAATTAATAGAAAGGGTTGCCTGAAAGGGTTGAATAGTTGAAATGGAAAACTTTTTTTAAAAGAGGTTGGAGGCGAGTAAGGGTCTCAAATGCATTTTTGAAATGCATCTGGTGGTTTTAAGCTTCATAATTATAAAGGGCCACATTAAGGATGGGATGCTGCCTTGGATCCGTGCCTGGGCTGGCCAACATTTCAGTTTCATCCACAGTGGAGTGTGCTGAACATGTGCTGTGCAAAAGCTACACCATGTCCCCTTATGCCAGCTCAAACTGCATTGCATGTGTATAATAATTCATAGTTTTTTAGCTTGCAGCCCCATATTATACCTTTGAAAGCATCTGCTTCTTTTGATCTCAGCATGTTCTGTCTGATGCACTTCAATCATTTAAATGCTCTTCAGACGTTTTTTTTTTTTTAACTCTTGACGCCTGCAGTTAGGTTGTGTCTGAGGAGGGAATATTATCAGAAAAAAACTCTTACCTGTTTAAAAGTGAAGATTGCTCAAAATCTACTTGGAAGTTCCCATTGACACTAATGAAAAAGTAAAAATGTCATTAATTTGCAGGTGCAGCTGCCAGTCCCTGGATGCTTTACTCTCTAGCACCCCTCACAGGCCAGACTTTATAATGCTTTTTGATTTGCATTTAATTCAAGCAGCAAACCTTGGAGAATATCTTTGGAGAATATTACTGTCAGACAGAGGCATAGTCAGTCTCCCAGAATGATGGGGGGGCAGATGATAAAAACCCCCCTTTTCAAAAAGACACGATTGAGACCAGGAGCACTTCCCCTCGAACACTCCTGCTTCTCCTGCACAACACTCCTGCTTCTCCTGCACAACACTCCTGCTTCTCCTGCACAACACTCCTGCTTCTCCTGCACAACACTCCTGCTTCTCCTGCACAACACTCCTGCTTCTCCTGCACAATGCTGCACGTCCAACATTTTTTAGCAAATGCCTACAAATACAATGTGGCATTCCAAAATGGGAGAACAATAAGAAACAGACGATGGAAAATGGTTTTAAAAGGGAACTGTATTGTATTTTATATATATATTTTATATATTGTATATGCATTTTCTGCCTCAAATTAACTGGCAGCAGAGCATTAAAGATGGAACGGAGGACTCTGTCCTGTGGGCTTTGTGTTTTGAGAAACTTTTGGCTAAGTTGCAGGTTTTTGCTCTCCTCAGAGAGGGAGTTACTGCAGATCATAGCTGTCGAAGTCTCTGTGCTGGAGCCGTTTAATGCCTCACACAGGTGTTGCCGCGTGTAAATGACGAGTCATACAGCTCTAGCCTCTTCCCACTCTGCAATGGAGCCGGTTCCTGTAGCCTCTTCCCACTCTGCAATGGAGCCGGTTCCTGTAGCCTCTTCCCACTCTGCAATGTAGCCAGTTCCTCTAGCCTCTTCCCACTCTGCAATGGACCCGGTTCCTCTAGCCCAGGGGTGTCAAGATCCGGTCCTGGAGGGCCGCAGTGTCTGCTGGTTTTTGGTGCGTTTAAGCACAAGTGATTAATTTAAGTCACTAATTGGCTAAGAAGTCCACACACCTTGTTCTCAATGCTTTAACTGGGTGCTGATTGAAAGGAAACCACAAATACCTGTAGACACTGCGGCCCTCCAGGACTGGAGTTTGACACCCCTGCTCTAGCCTCTTCCCACTCTGCAATGGAGCCAGTTCCTCTATCCTCTTCCCACTCTGCAATGGAGCCGGTTCCTGTAGCCTCTTCCCACTCTGCAATGGAGCCGGTTCTTGCCAAATACTCAGTGAGAACATTATCAGCTGGAATAGGAAGATTTTGAGGTGTCAGCATGGATTTCCCAAATTGATTCGTTTTCATTGAGTGGTCTTTCTGTTACCATTCAAACTATCTTTACTATTACACTGGGCTGGCCAGCGGAGGGACCACTCCCCCTCTATAGCCGGATACCGCCCAAGATTTCTTCCGATTGGGGAGTCTATTCTTGCACTGTCTGAGTGTTGTATGACCTACAGATGACCACTCCCACATCCCACTCTGTAGCTATGACCACTCCCACATCCCACTCTGTAGCTATTCAATTCAATTTTTATTTGTATAGCGCTTTTTACAGAGAACTGTCACAAAGACGCTGCACAGGGAAACAGAAGGAAAATTGAGCAAAAAACCAGGCCTTAGCCCCCAACCAGCAAAATGAGGTAAAAAAAAACTCCCCGGTAGGGGAGAAAAAACACTGAACAGTGGTGAGAAAAAACTCCCCAGTGGGAAGAAATCTCGGAAGGAACCTGGCTAGAGAGGGGGTGCCCATCCTTCGCTGGCCGGCCCGGTTTAGACTAAAGGTGGACTGAATGGTAATAGTCAATTCAATAATCAGTTCAATCATCAGTTCAAAGGGGGCGGGGGTGATGCATCTGGGACTCCGGTTGCGTGAAGTCGGGAGGATAAACCAAAGGAGGGACGGGTCCGAAGCAGTCTGCAAACTCAGGGTGAGGGGCATAACTGGAGCAGTCTGCAAACTCAGGGTGAGAGGGGGACGGGCCGGAGTAATCTGCAGCTCAGGGTGAGAGAGGAAAAGAGAAGGTTAGCCGCCCCCCCCGACATCCTTAACTATAGGATTGACTAAAGGGTACGTTTTTAGCCTACACTTAAAGACAGAAAGTGTGTCTGAAGCCCGTACATACGTACATGGGAAGATTATTCCATAAAAAAGGAGCTCTGTAAGAGAAGGCTCTGCCACCCATTGTAATTTTAGATATAATAGGAATTTTCAAATAGCCAGCACTTTGAGAGCGAAGTAATCTAGGAGGACAGTAAGGAATGAGTAAGTCACTCAGATATTCAGGGGCCAAGCCATTTAAAGCTTTAAACGCTAGAAGTAAAATCTTGTAGTCAATTCTGAATTTGACAGGCAGCCAATGAAGAGTTTTGAGCACCGGGCTGATATGCTCCCGTTTCTTGGTTCTAGTAAGAACCCTAGCAGCTGCATTCTGTACAAGTTGGAGGCGATTCAGGGCTGAGCCAGTGCAACCAGACAATAATGCATTGCAGTAATCTAGTCGAGAGGTTACAAAGGCATGAACCATTTTTTCAGCATCCTCCAGGGACAACACCTTCCTTAATTTAGATATATTCCTCAGGTGGAAGAAGGCCATTCTTGTGATATTGTTAATATGGGGCTGAAAGGAGAGACCTGAATCAATAATTACACCAAGGTTTTTAACAACCTTGTTGGCGGAGACAGAGAAGCAATCTAAATGTAAGGGAAGCTGTAAGAATTTATCTCGAAGGGATTTGGGACCTAATACTAATATCTCAGTCTTATCTGAGTTCAATAAGAGGAAATTTTGGGTCATCCAGGCCTTTACATCTTTGAGACAGGTCTCTAGTTTAGACAACTGGTCAACTTCACCTGGCTTAACTGATATATAAAGTTGTGTGTCATCTGCGTAGCAGTGGTAGTTAACACCTTGTCTGCTTATAATTTTCCCAAGAGGGAGCATGTAAAGAGAAAAGAGCAGAGGACCCAAAACCGATCCTTGTGGTACTCCAAAGTTCACCTTAGAAAATTCAGAGGACTGACTGTTTACCCTAACAAACTGGGATCTATCATAGAGATAAGATTTAAACCACATAAGAGCATGCCCAGTAAGACCAACTAAATTTTCTAACCTGCAGAGGAGAATATGATGGTCTATAGTATCAAAGGCAGCGCTCAGGTCAAGTAAAACAAGAATAGAAATACAGCCACAGTCCAGAGAGAGGAACAAGTCATTCATTACTAGGGCAAGGGCGGTCTCGGTGCTATGGTGCTTCCTAAACCCAGATTGAAACCTCTCATACACATTATGAGTATGTAAAAATGAAGAAAGCTGTTGCGCTACACATTTCTCAAGAATCTTTGATAAAAATGGGAGGTTTGAAATGGGTCTATAATTAGCCAGGACAGTGAGATCCAAATTTGGTTTCTTAAGTAGTGGCTTGATTTCTGCCAATTTAAAGGATGTAGGAACATGGCCCGATAGCAATGATGAGTTAATTAAATGAAGAATTGGTTTGATGAGCATAGGCAATATCTCCTTCAATAACTTTTACCACTAAAGAAATTCAAGAAATCATTACTACTACATGAGACTGGAATTTGAGGGTTAGTTGTTGCATGATTATTAGTTAGTTCAGCAACTGTTCTGAATAGAAATCGGGGATTGGTCTTATTTTCTTGTATAAGCTTTGAAAAGTAAGAGGACCTAGCATTAGAGAGAGCATGCTTATAGGCACTAAGACTCTCTTTCCAGGCCAAGTGGAATACCTGCAGTTTAGTAGAACGCCATTTGCGTTCAAGCTGCTGAGACATTTGTTTAAGAGCCCGCGTGTGGTCGGTGTACCAAGGGGCAAGCCTCTTCTCAATTACTTTTTTGCTTTTTAACGGAGCAACTACTTCAAGGGTTTTGCGTAGAGCAGTAGCTAATTCCTCTGCCAGATCATT
The DNA here is from genome assembly GCA_029718625.1 of Synaphobranchus kaupii. NCBI lineage: Eukaryota > Metazoa > Chordata > Actinopteri > Anguilliformes > Synaphobranchidae > Synaphobranchus > Synaphobranchus kaupii. The sequence continues at coordinate 17,066,972 of CM056389.1, forward strand.
GGTTGACAGGAAGCTGGATGAAGTGTCTAAATCAAGGTAATCAGGTAGCACATGAATAAAGTTTCCAGTAGTGGAGGTAGTGATAGTGCTACCTGTATACGTTCTGAGTTCAGATGCTACAGAATGGGCTAATTTTAACTGCAGAGTAATGAGGAAATGGTCAGACAGAATAGGATTATGTGAGTGAATTTTAACATTAACAATGTCAATACCAAAACTTAAGACCAGGTCTAAAGTATGACTATGATAATGCGTGGGGCCAAAAACATTTTGAATGAAACCAATTGATTCCAAAATTACCATAAATGCTGAGGTAAAAGGATCATCTGTATTTTCAAAATGCAGGTTAAAATCACCCAATATTAACACTTTGTCATGACTTACAGCTAAATGAGAAAGAAAATCTGCAAATTCATGAATAAAGCCAGCATATAGGCCAGGAGGTCTATAGACAGTTACAACTAAAATAGGCTGAGAAGAGGGGCGGTTTCTACCAACCACTGCTGGCTGAGTGTTCATAACTAACACTTCAAATGAATCAAATGCATACTCTAATAGCTATGACCACTCCCACATCCTACTCTGTAGCTATGACCTACCCATGACCACTCCCACATCTCACTCTGTAGCTATGACCACTCCCACATCCCATTCTGTAGCTATGACCACTCCCACATCCCACTCTGTAGCTATGACCTACCCATGACCACTCCCACATCCCACTCTGTAGCTATGACCTACCCATGACCACTCCCACATCCCACTCTGTAGCTATGACCTACCCATGACCACTCCCACATCTCACTCTGTAGCTATGACCTACCCATGACCACTCCCATATCCCACTCTGTAGCTATGACCTACCCATGACCACTCCCACATCCCACTCTGTAGCTATGACCTACCCATGACCACTCCCACATCTCACTCTGTAGCTATGACCTACCCATGACCACTCCCATATCCCACTCTGTAGCTATGACCTACCCATGACCACTCCCACATCCCACTCTGTAGCTATGACCTACCCATGACCACTTGCACATCCTGCTTAGAGCGCTGATGCTGCTGGGTAATTCAGCACCACACTTCTCTACTTTTTTCATACAGAATATTCAGTAGCAAACGGACAGCAGGTAAGAATACCCCCCAGTGGCTCCCTCTTCTCCCCCCCTTCTCTCTCCTTCTCTCATCCCTCTCTCCTCCTCTCCCCCTCCCTCTCTCTCCTTCTCTCTCTCCTTTCTCCCTTTCTTTCCTTCCTCTCTCTCCTCCCTGCTCTTCTCTCACTAGTGATCCCTGCAATGAGGCTGTATCTGTGGTTTGTGGTTCTCTAACAGTCGAATACTGATCTGTTTTCCTACACACACACACACACAAACACACACACACACACACACACACACACACACACACACACACACACACACACACACACACACACACACACACACACACACACACACCTCAGACTCTGTACCTGACAGAGCTCTCATTAGACATGAGGGAGTCACAGCGGAGGAAACTGGACACCTGGGATTAGAGGGAGAGAGGTGAGGGGAAGGTAAGGGAGAGAGGTGAGGGGAAGGTAAGGGAGAGAGGTGAGGGGAAGGTAAGGGAGAGAGGTGAGGGGAAGGTAAGGGAGAGAGGTGAGGGGAAGGTAAGGGAGAGAGGTGAGGGGAAGGTAAGGGAGAGAGGTGAGGGGAAGGTAAGGGAGAGAGGTGAGGGGAAGGTAAGGGAGAGAGGTGAGGGGAAGGTAAGGGAGAGAGGTGAGGTGAAGGTAAGGGAGAGAGGTGAGGGGAAGGTAAGGGAGAGAGGTGAGGGGAAGGTAAGGGAGAGAGGTGAGGGGAAGGTAAGGGAGAGAGGTGAGGGGAAGGTAAGGGAGAGAGGTGAGGGGAAGGTAAGGGAGAGAGGTGAGGGGAAGGTAAGGGAGAGAGGTGAGGGGAAGGTAAGGGAGAGAGGTGAGGGGAAGGTAAGGGAGAGAGGTGAGGTGAAGGTAAGGGAGAGAGGTGAGGGGAAGGTAAGGGAGAGAGGTGAGGGGAAGGTAAGGGAGAGAGGTGAGGTGAAGGTAAGGGAGAGAGGTGAGGGGAAGGTAAGGGCGAGAGGTGAGGGGAAGGTAAGGGAGAGAGGTGAGGGGAAGGTAAGGGAGAGAGGTGAGGGGAAGGTAAGGGAGAGAGGTGAGGGGAAGGTAAGGGAGAGAGGTGAGGGGAAGGTAAGGGAGAGAGGTGAGGTGAAGGTAAGGGAGAGAGGTGAGGGGAAGGTAAGGGAGAGAGGTGAGGGGAAGGTAAGGGAGAGAGGAGAGGTGAAGGTAAGGGAGAGAGGTGAGGGGAAGGTAAGGGAGAGAGGTGAGGGGAAGGTAAGGGAGAGAGGTGAGGGGAAGGTAAGGGAGAGAGGTGAGGGGAAGGTAAGGGAGAGAGGAGAGGTGAAGGTAAGGGAGAGAGGTGAGGGAAGGTAAGGGAGAGAGGTGAGGGGAAGGTAAGGGAGAGAGGTGAGGGGAAGGTAAGGGAGAGAGGTGAGGTGAAGGTAAGGGAGAGAGGTGAGGGGAAGGTAAGGGAGAGAGGTGAGGGGAAGGTAAGGGAGAGAGGAGAGGTGAAGGTAAGGGAGAGAGGTGAGGGGAAGGTAAGGGAGAGAGGTGAGGGGAAGGTAAGGGAGAGAGGTGAGGGGAAGGTAAGGGAGAGAGGTGAGGTGAAGGTAAGGGAGAGAGGTGAGGGGAAGGTAAGGGAGAGAGGTGAGGGGAAGGTAAGGGAGAGAGGTGAGGGGAAGGTAAGGGAGAGAGGTGAGGGGAAGGTAAGGGAGAGAGGTGAGGGGAAGGTAAGGGAGAGAGGTGAGGGGAAGGTAAGGGAGAGAGGTGAGGGGAAGGTAAGGGAGAGAGGTGAGGGGAAGGTAAGGGAGAGAGGTGAGGGGAAGGTAAGGGAGAGAGGTGAGGGGAAGGTAAGGAGGGAGAGAGGTGAGGTGAAGGTAAGGGAGAGAGGTGAGGGGAAGGTAAGGGAGAGAGGTGAGGGGAAGGTAAGGGAGAGAGGTGAGGTGAAGGTAAGGGAGAGAGGTGAGGGGAAGGTAAGGGCGAGAGGTGAGGGGAAGGTAAGTGAGAGAGGTGAGGGGAAGGTAAGGGAGAGAGGTGAGGGGAAGGTAAGGGAGAGAGGTGAGGGGAAGGTAAGGGAGAGAGGTGAGGGGAAGGTAAGGGAGAGAGGTGAGGGGAAGGTAAGGGAGAGAGGTGAGGGGAAGGTAAGGGAGAGAGGTGAGGGGAAGGTAAGGGAGAGAGGTGAGGGGAAGGTAAGGGAGAGAGGTGAGGGGAAGGTAAGGGAGAGAGGTGAGGGGAAGGTAAGGAAGAGAGGTGAGGGGAAGGTAAGGGAGAGAGGTGAGGGGAAGGTAAGGGAGAGAGGTGAGGGGAAGGTAAGGGAGAGAGGTGAGGGGAAGGTAAGGGAGAGAGGTGAGGGGAAGGTAAGGGAGAGAGGTGAGGGGAAGGTAAGGGAGAGAGGTGAGGTGAAGGTAAGGGAGAGAGGTGAGGGGAAGGTAAGGGAGAGAGGTGAGGGGAAGGTAAGGGAGAGAGGTGAGGGGAAGGTAAGGGAGAGAGGTGAGGGGAAGGTAAGGGAGAGAGGTGAGGGGAAGGTAAGGGAGAGAGGTGAGGGGAAGGTAAGGGAGAGAGGTGAGGGGAAGGTAAGGGAGAGAGGTGAGGGGAAGGTAAGGGAGAGAGGTGAGGGGAAGGTAAGGGAGAGAGGTGAGGGGAAGGTAAGGGAGAGAGGTGAGGTGAAGGTAAGGGAGAGAGGTGAGGGGAAGGTAAGGGAGAGAGGTGAGGGGAAGGTAAGGGAGAGAGGTGAGGTGAAGGTAAGGGAGAGAGGTGAGGGGGAAGGTAAGGGCGAGAGGTGAGGGGAAGGTAAGGGAGAGAGGTGAGGGGAAGGTAAGGGAGAGAGGTGAGGGGAAGGTAAGGGAGAGAGGTGAGGGGAAGGTAAGGGAGAGAGGAGAGGTGAAGGTAAGGGAGAGAGGTGAGGGGAAGGTAAGGGAGAGAGGTGAGGGGAAGGTAAGGGAGAGAGGTGAGGGGGAAGGTAAGGGAGAGAGGTGAGGGGAAGGTAAGGGAGAGGAGGAGAGGTGAAGGTAAGGGAGAGAGGTGAGGGGAAGGTAAGGGAGAGAGGTGAGGGGAAGGTAAGGGAGAGAGGTGAGGTGAAGGTAAGGGAGAGAGGTGAGGGGAAGGTAAGGGCGAGAGGTGAGGGGAAGGTAAGGGAGAGAGGTGAGGGGAAGGTAAGGGAGAGAGGTGAGGGGAAGGTAAGGGAGAGAGGTGAGGGGAAGGTAAGGGAGAGAGGAGAGGTGAAGGTAAGGGAGAGAGGTGAGGGGAAGGTAAGGGAGAGAGGTGAGGGGAAGGTAAGGGAGAGAGGTGAGGGGAAGGTAAGGGAGAGAGGTGAGGGGAAGGTAAGGGAGAGAGGAGAGGTGAAGGTAAGGGAGAGAGGTGAGGGGAAGGTAAGGGAGAGAGGTGAGGGGAAGGTAAGGGAGAGAGGTGAGGGGAAGGTAAGGGAGAGAGGTGAGGTGAAGGTAAGGGAGAGAGGTGAGGGGAAGGTAAGGGAGAGAGGTGAGGGGAAGGTAAGGGAGAGAGGAGAGGTGAAGGTAAGGGAGAGAGGTGAGGGGAAGGTAAGGGAGAGAGGTGAGGGGAAGGTAAGGGAGAGAGGTTAGGGGAAGGTAAGGGAGAGAGGTGAGGGGAAGGTAAGGGAGAGAGGTGAGGGGAAGGTAAGGGAGAGAGGTGAGGGGAAGGTAAGGGAGAGAGGTGAGGGGAAGGTAAGGGAGAGAGGTGAGGGGAAGGTAAGGGAGAGAGGTGAGGGGAAGGTAAGGGAGAGAGGTGAGGGGAAGGTAAGGGAGAGAGGTGAGGTGAAGGTAAGGGAGAGAGGTGAGGGGAAGGTAAGGGAGAGAGGTGAGGGGAAGGTAAGGGAGAGAGGTGAGGGGAAGGTAAGGGAGAGAGGTGAGGGGAAGGTAAGGGAGAGAGGTGAGGGGAAGGTAAGGGAGAGAGGTGAGGGGAAGGTAAGGGAGAGAGGTGAGGGGAAGGTAAGGGAGAGAGGTGAGGGGAAGGTAAGGGAGAGAGGTGAGGGGAAGGTAAGGGAGAGAGGTGAGGGGAAGGTAAGGGAGAGAGGTGAGGTGAAGGTAAGGGAGAGAGGTGAGGGGAAGGTAAGGGAGAGAGGTGAGGGGAAGGTAAGGGAGAGAGGTGAGGTGAAGGTAAGGGAGAGAGGTGAGGGTGAAGGTAAGGGCGAGAGGTGAGGGGAAGGTAAGGGAGAGAGGTGAGGGGAAGGTAAGGGAGAGAGGTGAGGGGAAGGTAAGGGAGAGAGGTGAGGGGAAGGTAAGGGAGAGAGGTGAGGGAAGGTAAGGGAGAGAGGTGAGGTGAAGGTAAGGGAGAGAGGTGAGGGGAAGGTAAGGGAGAGAGGTGAGGGGAAGGTAAGGGAGAGAGGAGAGGTGAAGGTAAGGGAGAGAGGTGAGGGGAAGGTAAGGGAGAGAGGTGAGGGGAAGGTAAGGGAGAGAGGTGAGGGGAAGGTAAGGGAGAGAGGTGAGGGGAAGGTAAGGGAGAGAGGAGAGGTGAAGGTAAGGGAGAGAGGTGAGGGGAAGGTAAGGGAGAGAGGTGAGGGGAAGGTAAGGGAGAGAGGTGAGGGGAAGGTAAGGGAGAGAGGTGAGGTGAAGGTAAGGGAGAGAGGTGAGGGGAAGGTAAGGGAGAGAGGTGAGGGGAAGGTAAGGGAGAGAGGAGAGGTGAAGGTAAGGGAGAGAGGTGAGGGGAAGGTAAGGGAGAGAGGTGAGGGGAAGGTAAGGGAGAGAGGTGAGGGGAAGGTAAGGGAGAGAGGTGAGGGGAAGGTAAGGGAGAGAGGTGAGGGGAAGGTAAGGGAGAGAGGTGAGGGGAAGGTAAGGGAGAGAGGTGAGGGGAGGTAAGGGAGAGAGGTGAGGGGAAGGTAAGGGAGAGAGGTGAGGGGAAGGTAAGGGAGAGAGGTGAGGGGAAGGTAAGGGAGAGAGGTGAGGGGAAGGTAAGGGAGAGAGGTGAGGGGAAGGTAAGGGAGAGAGGTGAGGGGAAGGTAAGGGAGAGAGGTGAGGGGAAGGTAAGGGAGAGAGGTGAGGTGAAGGTAAGGGAGAGAGGTGAGGGGAAGGTAAGGGAGAGAGGTGAGGGGAAGGTAAGGGAGAGAGGTGAGGGGAAGGTAAGGGAGAGAGGTGAGGGGAAGGTAAGGGAGAGAGGTGAGGTGAAGGTAAGGGAGAGAGGTGAGGGGAAGGTAAGGGAGAGAGGTGAGGGGAAGGTAAGGGAGAGAGGTGAGGGGAAGGTAAGGGAGAGAGGTGAGGGGAAGGTAAGGGAGAGAGGTGAGGGGAAGGTAAGGGAGAGAGGTGAGGGGAAGGTAAGGGAGAGAGGTGAGGGTGAAGGTAAGGGAGAGAGGTGAGGGGAAGGTAAGGGAGAGAGGTGAGGGGAAGGTAAGGGAGAGAGGTGAGGGGAAGGTAAGGGAGAGAGGTGAGGGGAAGGTAAGGGAGAGAGGTGAGGGGAAGGTAAGGGAGAGAGGTGAGGGGAAGGTAAGGGAGAGAGGTGAGGGGAAGGTAAGGGAGAGAGGTGAGGGGAAGGTAAGGGAGAGAGGTGAGGGGAAGGTAAGGGAGAGAGGTGAGGGGAAGGTAAGGGAGAGAGGTGAGGGGAAGGTAAGGGAGAGAGGTTAGGGGAAGGTAAGGGAGAGAGGTGAGGGGAAGGTAAGGGAGAGAGGTGAGGGGAAGGTAAGGGAGAGAGGTGAGGGGAAGGTAAGGGAGAGAGGTGAGGGGAAGGTAAGGGAGAGAGGAGAGGGGAAGGTAAGGGAGAGAGGTGAGGGGGAAGGTAAGGGAGAGAGGTGAGGGGAAGGTAAGGGAGAGAGGTGAGGGGAAGGTAAGGGAGAGAGGTGAGGGAAGGTAAGGGAGAGAGGTGAGGGGAAGGTAAGGGAGGAGAGGTGAGGGGAAGGTAAGGGAGAGAGGTGAGGGGAAGGTAAGGGGAGAGAGGTGAGGTGAAGGTAAGGGAGAGAGGTGAGGGGAAGGTAAGGGAGAGAGGTGAGGGGAAGGTAAGGGAGAGAGGTGAGGGGAAGGTAAGGGAGAGGAGGTGAGGGGAAGGTAAGGGAGAGAGGTGAGGGGAAGGTAAGGGAGAGAGGTGAGAGGAAGGTAAGGGAGAGAGAGTGAGGGGAAGGTAAGGGAGAGAGGTGAGAGGAAGGTAAGGGAGAGAGTGAGGGGAAGGTAAGGGAGAGAG
>CM056389.1:17074669-17084669 GCA_029718625.1 Synaphobranchus kaupii
TTACCGTGAAATTCACAGGTTGGCATTTTTTTTCCACCCCACCACAGGAGGAAGTCACACACAGTAATATTTATTCTATAAGAATATAAATTAATGACCCTGGATCATGGTCACTAGAGGGAGGGGGTTGGGTTATGTGACAAATGTGATTCTTGGATCATGTAGCTGCACTTTATCAAACGTCACAGGAGATAAATCTGGCAACTTTTATTGTAACTTACATTCAGCAGATGAAAAACGAGCCATAAAACAGGATTCTTGTTTGAAATTGAGATTGCAGGCCAACGCACAATTGCAAGAAAGTAAGAGAAGCTTGGCTGTTTTTACCTCAGATCGTTAGTCACAAACATTTTCACTAGAATTGAAAACACAGTAACAATAATATAATTATATACTTTCTTTCTAGCACACGGTATATTATCACAAGCAGTATAAGATTAGGAAAATAAAAGTCTGTTGATTTATACCATACTGTAAGCAAAATTATGCACACTAGAGGAAAGCGAAGCAAGACTAATTGTTAAGGATGCATTAGGGCATTTTACGATGCGTGCAAAAACAAGCTAAACCAAAGAATGTTTGTATTCAGTATGGGTGTGGAATAATAAGATGCCTGCATGTGATGGAGTGCACAGTAAGGCAGGGTGTTGGGGTGATTAGTGAAGCCAGGCTCAAAATCCCTGTGGGGGCCATTGGATCAGGTGCTTAACCTGAATTCCTTCAGTAAGTACCTGTGGATGCACCGGCGGTATGTTAATTTCGTGCTCTGCAGGTTGCCTTGGATACGGTTGTCAGGTAAGTAAATAAGCAGCAGTAAGTGGGAGTTCTGTCCTGGGGGGTGGGGGGGGGGGTGGGGGGGGCTGATTAATCATCCCGCTGGGCTGTCCTGGCGGGTCGGTCCTGTTCAAACAGCCGTGGGCGGCAGCGTGCCTCCAAACCCCCCCCCCCCCCCCCCCGCCACCCCCCCCGCCCCCCCGCCGGGGGGAGACGGATCACTGACTCACTCCAGAAAGCTCCAGAAAGCTCGCAGGCCGTCCGTCTCCAGCCTCTTTGCAGCTCCCGCTGCCTGGCACCTCGACAGGAGTATTAGTCATGGCGGGCGTGGTCTTAACCGCCCGCTGATTGTCCTAAAAAATAGTTTGAGTGAGACGGGAATATAAATCATTGGCGAAAGTCTTTAAATACCCGGTATGTTCCCAATTTCTCCCTAATGCATCACTACTGAGCCTGCTTATTAAAATGTCAGCTTTGCTTTTGAAACATTTTCATATCCTCCTGAGACAGTTTAAGCATTTTTAATTTGTCATGGAGGAAAAAAAACCTGTTGCAGTGAAAATATTTTCAAAAATATTATTTTATTTTTTATTGAATGTCCCTTGTAGTATGGGTTTCAGCGTAGATTTATGGTTCTTAAAGGGGTAATAAACACCGGCTTTGGTTCTGGCTCCGCCCACCCAATTTCAAAAGATGCGAATTGGCCTCCAGTGAGAGAGCATAGGCTGGAGAGGGGGAGGAGGGAAGAGGGAGGAGGGAGGAGCTACAGTTGGAGGGAGGGGCGATAGATCTATTCGGTAACGTGTCATAGGCACGTAGGCGGAGCCAGCAAGGGGAAAATCGTTTGAAATTAACGGGCTAACGTTAATTAGCGCAGTTCGAATACCCTCAATCAAGAAGAGGGGAGATGGGGCGTTGACTTGCTTACGTTTTTACCTTTTTACATTTCACGAATAGGGGCATGGCTCAAACAAAACTTTTCAGTTTGGATTTCAGCGAAAGCCTCCTTTTTGGCACAAAATGCACATTTAACTTTTTAATTAAAATTACATTTTAGTTTTTTTTTAACAATAGGATATATGTGATTTATGAAATGGGGACAAGATACTCGGCTTTATAACTCAAAATATGTGATTTAGTGTTTATTACCCTTTTAAGATGTCCCCTACAGGGGGACACAAATTGCCGGGGTGTTAGGAGGATATGCCGCTCTCTGCTTTCAGGCTGGGTGGATATGATATGAAACTGGTCTCTGTCGACTCACAATTATTACATAATTGCCCTGGTTTGCTGTTAATTGGCTCACAAGCAGGTTAAATTAATTCTACATTCTTTTGCAATACTCTGATTATCTTTCACACAGTGGTTACAGTTCATTTTTAATTATCTAAAATAAAGTGTTTACTCACTAAAACAAAAAATATATTTTTTTTTTCTCCTAATTCACATTGCATTATAGCCTATTCTTAGCATGCTAAGGTTTATGCTGAATTGACGGCACTGGAAATTACAGTTCTATGCTGGGAATAGGGCACTTAAGGGGTGGGAAGAGGGAAAAATTCATTGGAATCCAGTTGTAAAGTGATCCTGTGTTGAATTAGGCTCGTCTTATTCAACCGATTCTGATCACGGCATTGGAATCCAGACCAGTCGGCTTATGATTGAGGCGCCCCTAACCAACCAATGGCAGTCTGACAATCAATCCTGGAGCCACTTCACCCTTCAGCGATTCGCTCACTAATCGGATAAAGAGCCCAGAGCTTCCTGTCTCTTGCCCGCACCGTAAATCATTGACCTGTCTCCCCTTCACCGTGGAACAGTTCCACACCCAGGCCCCTGTATGGATTCAGCTCACAGCAGCAGACTGTGTGTGTGTGTGTGTGTGTGTGTGTGTGTGTGTGTGTGTGTGTGTGTGTGTGTGTGTGTGTGTGTGTGTGTGTGTGTGTGTGTGTGTGTGTGTGTGTGTGTGTGTGTGCTTGTGTGAGAGACGGAGGTTAATGCTTCACTGTGACATCCATGCAGTCTCTCCTTTATCCCAGAGACTCAAGCCACAGCTTCAGCTGCAATGCTTCCAGGTGTGGAATACGGAATACACGTGCAGGTATGTACACGGTCAGGGATACACGTGCTGTAGTGTCTTATTCTGCTAATTAGAATCCCAATGCCACCAAATGGGCCTACAGAATTATGCACAAGGCTGCATACCTTCTGAGATGCCAGTGCGCTCGTACACGGACACGCTGCTGCGCTCCAGAGGAGGAGGATGGCCTTCTGAGATGCCAGTGCGCTCGTACACGGACACGCTGCTGCGCTCCAGAGGAGGAGGATGGCCTTCTGAGATGCCAGTGCGCTCGTACACGGACACGCTGCTGCGCTCCAGCGGAGGAGGATGGGGGAAAACAATGTCATTGTACCGGCTTGTAGATAATTAGATTATATAGAGATAATTAGCTTCAGTAAGTCAGGGTGGCGGTGTGGGGTGTGGGGAGAGGTGGGTGGCAGGTGGACAGTACAGCGGGTTTAGTACTTTATTGGGATTAGTACTTTATTGGGTTTAGTACTTTATTGGGATTAGTACTTTATTGGGTTTAGTACTTTATTGAGTTTAGTACTTTATTGGGTTTAGTACTTTATTAATTCTGACAGACCATTAGCATTAGTACTTATTTTCAGCAAGTTTACTTTCATTTCCTCTTGGGATGTATTTATTGTGTTTATTTTCCAGAATGTTCCGGAGGTGCAGACAGGTTCACTGGCCTTCCTGTCCTTACCTGAACCACACAAAAAAAAAGAAAAAAAAACAGCCGTGAAGTGATGAAAATGTCTGAAACTGAACATAATCCACAGGCAATATCCTCAGTCACAGCGGTGATATAGTATATGATATCCTCAGTCACAGCGGTGATATAGTATATGATTTGGGCAGCCTCTGGTGTGCTGGCTAAAACGCTAAACTCTGGGCCTGGTAGAAATGGACTTTGATTCTGTGGCGGGACGTGTCATACCTTTATTGGAAGGTGCTTTACCTGAGCTGGCCCAGAGCAAGTCCAGCTGTGTACCTGTACTGCAAGATAGAGAACCCAAATTAGGCCCTGGAGAGGCTAGCTGTATATGACGTTGAGCATGCGCGGGTATATTTAAATGTGAGAGGGTTGATATCTGGATGTGATAAAGGCCGTTAAAGCCTGATTTATACCTTTTCGCACGCCCCTTTCGACAAGTGTCGAGGGACAAAAATGAAGGTGTCGCACGACGTTTGGGATTTATACTTCGGGCAAAGGTCTGCGATGAGGAATTGGTTGTCTCTATGGTAACGAAACAACAATTTCTGACCGTTTGTTTACATTTCTTAAAACATGGCAGCGCTCTGTGAAGTTATTGAGATTATGGAGGAGGAAGAACTTTTAAATCTACTTTTGCTTAAAAAAAAAACAAGGAAAAGGAAAAAAAGAAGGTAGTCCGTCCATCCCATAAACCAAACACGGGAAAACCAGGGCGAATATGTTCTCATTAAACAGATGTGTGAAATGCTGGATGAAGATGCGCATATTATTTTAGCCTCTATCCTCCATGTTTACCAACCATAGACAGTAGAAAAATTACCAACATTAGTGAAAACCAAAATAATGAAGTGAGTAAAAAACGTATCCATGACAATTAATTTAGACGTTCCATCTGGCTGTCCAATCAGACTAGGTGAGAAAGTATGACGTTGTCGACGACATAGCAACATTCTAGAGGTGCGTGGGCGATACCTTTTTAAAGTTGGAAATACGTTATTTTTGTCACTTGACACTTGTGGAAATGGTCGTGCGCCGAAGTATAAATCAGGCGTAACGGTGTCCTTGCTCGGGTCTGTGTGGGCTCTTTCTCACCGGGCCAGGTAGCCGCGCGGCAGCACAGCCTCATTTAAAGCCCGTTATTTCCTCTAATTAGCGCTTTTTAATTAAGGCCGGAGAATGGATGGTGTTCACGGGACTGTGAGACCACGCCTACATCTGCGATAAATAACAGCCTGCGATGGATGAAAGCGGCGAGCCGCGACGTAAACATCCAGATGAAGTCTGCTTATTCAGTCCGCTCACACCTTCGGGCAAATTACAGCCCTTAATATCCCTCAGCCCCGTGTCTGCGCCCTAAATCAGCCTGCGAGTGCAGAGCTTCCAGCTCGCTCCACGGACTGGCCACAGGAGGAGAGGAACCCACAAACTCCCGCAAGCCTCGTCTCACAAAATAAATAAAGTCACTCACCACTGACAATGCGAAGATGACGATGGCGATGATGATGATGATAATATGAACCCCTAATGGGATATGAACCCTCCTCCTAAGTCTCCTAAGTATCTGATTGCTAATTAAGTCATTTGTTAGTCTGGCAGGACGGTGTTATCAGGCAGTGTGGCAGCTGTCAAGTATATCTTTCACTTTCTCAAAATGGAGTATTAAACTGTGCCTGCTCTCTACATTACAGAAAACAGGCGCCGGTGTCACAGAAACGGTGATTAGCTTACGGCTCGTCATTGTCTCCTCTGATGTCTAGAGAAAGTCTCTTTTCACCTGCTAGTGACTCTCGATGGGCATTGATGGACTTGCACCATCTACACTAGCGGGAGATGCACATCCTTCACCAGTGTTTTTGTTGTTTTTATACGCATCCTGGTGTACAAGTGCAACAATGCCCTAGTCTGATTTTTAAAAACACAATATTATGTGTTGTGTTTTAAAAACACAATATTATTAATTTCTATTACCTCAAATGAAGTTCCTGAAAAGTAAGACACTTCTTTTGACTGAAATCTAATAAATGCAGAAGATTGTTTTATCTGCCAGCATTAGAGATTCATATGATGCATGATAAGAGATTTGGTTTAAAAGTAAATAAAGTAGGCCTGTGCATGTGATAATTTCTTCATCAGGATAATAAATGCATTCTTACCAGTACTACCGTAATTTATTGATAAATAATGAAATTAAATTCTGCTTAATGTTTTAATGTGTCATACAGCTAATCTGCTTGAGATGTGTCCATGTTGTGTTAAAATATGTGAAGCACAGTACCAATAATTTCACCAAGATACAGCTGCTTTATACATATTTAACCATGCTATGGCGAGGTAGGACTGGGGGTGTATCCAGAAGATGTACGTTATACTGTATATATATATATATATATATATATATATATATATATATATATATTTGTATTTGCCTTGTGTGGTTTGAATGAGCTGTACTCAAGCTCAGCATGACGTCCAATAATACGATTGTTTTTCAGGAATTGAGATTGAACTTGTTCTCGTTTGTTGGTTCTGCTCCTGGGGAGATTTCACTACTTTCTGCTTTCTGCTTCAATTCCGCTGCTCTATTCCCTGTTCAAAGATTTACTTTCGCTGAAATACAAGAAAAAGTTTCTCCTGTCAAAGCATCTGAACTAAAACTAAAGCCTTAGCATTTAATATTCACTTCTGTAGTTAAATATTAACACGGCTCCGTCAATCAAACAACAAAGGTTTACATAATACACACACACAAAGGTTTACATAATACACACACACAAAGGTTTACATAATACACACACACAAAGTTAAATATAATACGTGTCACACATAATCCTGCGAGGATACTTTACGTTTCATCTTCAGAAACAAGAGGCAAGGAGTATGACTGCTAAAGTGTATGAGAAGTTTACACCCTTTCCTGTGTCTTTGTGCATCGGCTTGTTCACAATGCAATGAAGCTTAAACCCTTTTCATAGATTTATTCTCTAACATCTCGTGACGGGAATACTAAGAGACGTTTATCCTCTCAGATGTAAGAGATGTACAAACCTTTGTATATCCTCTGAATAATTTTCAGGAAAATTGTCCCCTAAAGTTTATCATCCCATGCATCAAGACTCCCTACCACCACTTACACTACCTGTTTATCCTTAATACTGTATATTGGATATGACCCATTTATCCTTAATACTGTATATTGGATGTGACCCATTTATCCTTAATACTGTATATTGGATGTGACCCATTTATCCTTAATACTGTATATTGGATGTGACCCATTTATCCTTAATACTGTATATTGGATGTGACCCATTTATCCTTAATACTGTATATTGGATGTGACCCATTTATCCTTAATACTGTGTATTGGATGTGACCCATTTATCCTTAATACTGTATATTGGATGTGACCCATTTATCCTTAATACTGTATATTGGATGTGACCCATTTATCCTTAATACTGTATATTGGATATGATAAAAGTGTACTTTGAGTCCACTATGCATACAGTAGAAAATCAGACGGTGTCAAGAACTTGAGTAAATACTATGTAATATTTGTAAATATTATGCACAACCCAGCCCTACAGTGGCTCTTCATTCATTAGCTGATGTTTGACAGTCAGGCCCATGGAGTCCCTTCAGCATTACAGTACACACACTCAGCTGCGTACTCATACAGTAGGCACACTCAGCTGCACACTCATACAGTAGGCACACTCAGCTGGCACACTCATACAGTACGCACACTCAGCTGCACACTCATACAGTAGGCACACTCAGCTGGCACACTCATACAGTAGGCACACTCAGCTGCACACTCATACAGTAGGCACACTCAGCTGGCACACTCATACAGTACGCACACTCAGCTGGCACACTCATACAGTAGGCACACTCAGCTGCACACTCATACAGTAGGCACACTCAGCTGCACACTCATACAGTAGGCACACTCAGCTGCACACTCATACAGTAGGCACACTCAGCTGCACAGTCATACAGTAGGCACACTCAGCTGCACACTCATACAGTAGGCACACTCAGCTGCGTACTCATACAGTAGGCACACTCAGCTGCACATTCATACAGTAGGCACACTCAGCTGGCACACTCATACAGTACGCACACTCAGCTGCACACTCATACAGTAGGCACACTCAGCTGGCACACTCATACAGTAGGCACACTCAGCTGGCACACTCATACAGTAGGCACACTCAGCTGCACACTCATACAGTAGGCACACTCAGCTGCACACTCATACAGTAGGCACACTCAGCTGCACACTCATACAGTAGGCACACTCAGCTGCACACTCATACAGTAGGCACACTCAGCTGCACACTCATACAGTAGGCACACTCAGCTGCACACTCATACAGTAGGCACACTCAGCTGGCACACTCATACAGTAGGCACACTCAGCTGGCACACTCATACAGTAGGCACACTCAGCTGGCACACTCATACAGTAGGCACACTCAGCTGCACACTCATACAGTAGGCACACTCAGCTGCACACTCATACAGTAGGCACACTCAGCTGCACACTCATACAGTAGGCACACTCAGCTGGCACACTCATACAGTACGCACACTCAGCTGCACACTCATACAGTAGGCACACTCAGCTGCACACTCATACAGTAGGCACACTCAGCTGCACACTCATACAGTAGGCACACTCAGCTGGCACACTCATACAGCTGGCACACTCATACAGTAGGCACACTCAGCTGGCACACTCATACAGTAGGCACACTCAGCTGCACACTCATACAGTAGGCACACTCAGCTGCACACTCATACAGTAGGCACACTCAGCTGGCACACTCATACAGTAGGCACACTCAGCTGCACACTCATACAGTAGGCACACTCAGCTGGCACACTCATACAGTAGGCACACTCAGCTGCACACTCATACAGTAGGCACACTCAGCTGCACACTCATACAGTAGGCACACTCAGCTGCACACTCATACAGCTGGCACACTCATACAGTAGGCACACTCAGCTGGCACACTCATACAGTAGGCACACTCAGCTGCACACTCAAACAGTAGGCACACTCAGCTGCACACTCATACAGTAGGCACACTCAGCTGCACACTCATACAGTAGGCACACTCAGCTGGCACACTCATACAGTACACACACTCAGCTGCACACTCATACAGTAGGCACACTCAGCTGGCATACTCATACAGTAGGCACACTCAGCTGCACACTCATACAGTAGGCACACTCAGCTGGCACACTCATACAGTAGGCACACTGAGCTGGCATACTTATACAGTAGGCACACTCGCGCTGCTCTCAACCGCCCTCCTGAAACAATTAAGTGCTGTGCATTTCACAGCCTGGAAGAGTCCCCAAAGACTATGCAGCGCATATGTGGTATTATATATGTGGTATTATATATGTGGTCATATATAATAATAATAACTTTATTAATATGGCACTTTGAAACACTGGGTTGCAAAGTTCTGCACAAAATAAAAGAACAAGAAACAACATGATGGAGATAAAATATAAGAAACATAATTAAATATAATACAATGTAGTAAACTACAATAAACTGTAAAGGTATAAAAATAATCAGTACATGCATATGTGTGTCTCATTAAATTACAGTAATAAGGGGGTTTGGATTACCCACAGCCTTTGACATGGGAAACGGCCTCGTGTGAGACATGTTTGGGGCAAACACACAGCTCGGGATAAAACAGCCTCGTGTGAGACATGTTTGGGGCAAACACACAGCTCGGGATAAAACAGCCTCGTGTGAGACGTGTTTGGGGCAAGCTCACGGCTCGGGATATCAAGCTACTCAAAGAAATTAAGAGTCTATTTTCAGACCTTTCACAGCACGGTTTAATTGAACTCAATAAATCACCAAAACAGGAGCTGGTCTAACACTTACTGTGGATATACAGTACTTCAGCTCCAATGTGAACGTAGATCATGGCTTTTCTCACCATAAATAATTATTATGCCTCCAGTAATATTGGCCTTTGCTGGCATTTTACAATACTTAGACATAATCTACATTTTATCAGAGAACTCTTTCTTTGCGGACATTAAACTACTTTTAAAAACAAGTCTGAGTGAGAACAGTGTGCACTTACTGGTATTTCATGAATCAATATCTATTAAAATATAATTGCTTGATAAGAGAGAGAGAGAGAGAGAAATGGCAGAGAAATTAAAAGCAATTGCAGAAATTACAAAAGTGGATGTGACAAACTTTCCAACTGAAATCTTTTAAGTGAAGAATGGATTCACAATGGAAATATACAGTAACTGTGTTCCTGGTGGGCCTGTTATAATGTGGGACACTTTAGCTTGGCATGGTTTGGGTGCAGTCTAGGTTGACATTAGTCATTACTTTTCTGGTAGAAAATGAACATCGTCACACCATGTTAGATTATTTTTCCTGC
>CM056389.1:17089669-17110720 GCA_029718625.1 Synaphobranchus kaupii
GTAGCCTCTTCCCACTCTGCAATGGAGCCGGTTCCTGTAGCCTCTTCCCACTCTGCAATGGAGCCGGTTCCTCTATCCTCTTCCCACTCTGCAATGGAGCCGGTTCCTCTAGCCTCTTCCCACTCTGCAATGGAGCCGGTTCTTGCCAAATACTCAGTGAGAACATTATCAGCTGGAATAGGAAGATTTTGACGTGTCAGCATGGATTTCCCAAATTGATTCGTTTTCATTGAGTGGTCTTTCTGTTACCATTCAAACTATCTTTACTATTACACTGGGCTGGCCAGCGGAGGGACCACTCCCCCTCTATAGCCGGATACCGCCCAAGATTTCTTCCGATTGGGGAGTCTATTCTTGCACTGTCTGAGTGTTGTATGACCTACAGATGACCACTCCCACATCCCACTCTGTAGCTATGACCACTCCCACATCCCACTCTGTAGCTATTCAATTCAATTTTTATTTGTATAGCGCTTTTTGCAGAGAACTGTCACAAAGACGCTGCACAGGGAAACAGAAGGAAAATTGAGCAAAAAACCAGGCCTTAGCCCCCAACCAGCAAAATGAGGTAAAAAAAACTCCCCGGTAGGGGAGAAAAAACACTGAACAGTGGCGAGAAAAAACTCCCCAGTGGGAAGAAATCTCGGAAGGAACCTGGCTAGAGAGGGGGTGCCCATCCTTCGCTGGCCGGCCCGGTTTAGACTAAAGGTGGACTGAATGGTAATAGTCAATTCAATAATCAGTTCAATCATCAGTTCAAAGGGGGCGGGGTGATGCATCTGGGACTCCGGTTGCGTGAAGTCGGGAGGATAAACCAAAGGAGGGACGGGTCCGAAGCAGTCTGCAAACTCAGGGTGAGGGGCATAACTGGAGCAGTCTGCAAACTCAGGGTGAGAGGGGGACGGGCCGGAGTAATCTGCAGCTCAGGGTGAGAGAGGAAAAGAGAAGGTTAGCCGCCCCCCCGACATCCTTAACTATAGGATTGACTAAAGGGTATGTTTTTAGCCTACACTTAAAGACAGAAAGTGTGTCTGAAGCCCGTACATACGTATGTACATGGGAAGATTATTCCATAAAAAAGGAGCTCTGTAAGAGAAGGCTCTGCCACCCATTGTAATTTTAGATATAATAGGAATTTTCAAATAGCCAGCACTTTGAGAGCGAAGTAATCTAGGAGGACAGTAAGGAATGAGTAAGTCACTCAGATATTCAGGGGCCAAGCCATTTAAAGCTTTAAACGCTAGAAGTAAAATCTTGTAGTCAATTCTGAATTTGACAGGCAGCCAATGGAGAGTTTTGAGCACCGGGCTGATATGCTCCCGTTTCTTGGTTCTAGTAAGAACCCTAGCAGCTGCATTCTGTACAAGTTGGAGGCGATTCAGGGCTGAGCCAGTGCAACCAGACAATAATGCATTGCAGTAATCTAGTCGAGAGGTTACAAAGGCATGAACCATTTTTTCAGCATCCTCCAGGGACAACACCTTCCTTAATTTAGATATATTCCTCAGGTGGAAGAAGGCCATTCTTGTGATATTGTTAATATGGGGCTGAAAGGAGAGACCTGAATCAATAATTACACCAAGGTTTTTAACAACCTTGTTGGCGGAGACAGAGAAGCAATCTAAATTTAAGGGAAGCTGTAAGAATTTATCTCGAAGGGATTTGGGACCTAATACTAATATCTCAGTCTTATCTGAGTTCAATAAGAGGAAATGTTGGGTCATCCAGGCCTTTACATCTTTGAGACAGGTCTCTAGTTTAGACAACTGGTCAACTTCACCTGGCTTAACTGATATATAAAGTTGTGTGTCATCTGCGTAGCAGTGGTAGTTAACACCTTGTCTGCTTATAATGTTCCCAAGAGGGAGCATGTAAAGAGAAAAGAGCAGAGAACCCAAGACCGATCCTTGTGGTACTCCAAAGTTCACCTTAGAAAATTCAGAGGACTGACTGTTTACCCTAACAAACTGGGATCTATCATAGAGATAAGATTTAAACCACATAAGAGCATGCCCGGTAAGACCAACTAAATTTTCTAACCTGCAGAGGAGAATATGATGGTCTATAGTATCAAAGGCAGAGCTCAGGTCAAGTAAAACAAGAATAGAAATACAGCCACAGTCCAGAGAGAGGAACAAGTCATTCATTACTAGGGCAAGGGCGGTCTCGGTGCTATGGTGCTTCCTAAACCCAGATTGAAACCTCTCATACACATTATGAGTATGTAAAAATGAAGAAAGCTGTTGCGCTACACATTTCTCAAGAATCTTTGATAAAAATGGGAGGTTTGAAATGGGTCTATAATTAGCCAGGACAGTGAGATCCAAATTTGGTTTCTTAAGTAGTGGCTTGATTTCTGCCAATTTAAAGGATGTAGGAACATGGCCCGATAGCAATGATGAGTTAATTAAATGAAGAATTGGTTTGATGAGCATAGGCAATATCTCCTTCAATAACTTTTACCACTAAAGAAATTCAAGAAATCATTACTACTACATGAGACTGGAATTTGAGGGTTAGTTGTTGCATGATTATTAGTTAGTTCAGCAACTGTTCTGAATAGAAATCGGGGATTGGTCTTATTTTCTTGTATAAACTTTGAAAAGTAAGAGGACCTAGCATTAGAGAGAGCATGCTTATAGGCACTAAGACTCTCTTTCCAGGCCAAGTGGAATACCTGCAGTTTAGTAGAACGCCATTTGCGTTCAAGCTGCTGAGACATTTGTTTAAGAGCCCGCGTGTGGTCGGTGTACCAAGGGGCAAGCCTCTTCTCAATTACTTTTTTGCTTTTTAACGGAGCAACTACTTCAAGGGTTTTGCGTAGAGCAGTAGCTAATTCCTCTGCCAGATCATTGGTTGACAGGAAGCTGGATGAAGTGTCTAAATCAAGGTAATCAGGTAGCACATGAATAAAGTTTCCAGTAGTGGAGGTAGTGATAGTGCTACCTGTATACGTTCTGAGTTCAGATGCTACAGAATCTTTAACTGCAGAGTAATGAGGAAATGGTCAGACAGAATAGGATTATGTGAGTGAATTTTAACATTAACAATGTCAATACCAAAACTTAAGACCAGGTCTAAAGTATGACTATGATAATGCGTGGGGCCAAAAACATTTTGAATGAAACCAATTGATTCCAAAATTACCATAAATGCTGAGGTAAAAGGATCATCTGTATTTTCAAAATGCAGGTTAAAATCACCCAATATTAACACTTTGTCATGACTTACAGCTAAATGAGAAAGAAAATCTGCAAATTCATGAATAAAGCCAGCATATGGGCCAGGAGGTCTATAGACAGTTACAACTAAAATAGGCTGAGAAGAGGGGCGGTTTCTACCAACCACTGCTGGCTGAGTGTTCATAACTAACACTTCAAATGAATCAAATGCATACTCTAATAGCTATGACCACTCCCACATCCTACTCTGTAGCTATGACCTACCCATGACCACTCCCACATCTCACTCTGTAGCTATGACCACTCCCACATCCCACTCTGTAGCTATGACCACTCCCACATCCCACTCTGTAGCTATGACCTACCCATGACCACTCCCACATCCCACTCTGTAGCTATGACCTACCCATGACCACTCCCACATCTCACTCTGTAGCTATGACCTACCCATGACCACTCCCACATCTCACTCTGTAGCTATGACCTACCCATGACCACTCCCACATCCCACTCTGTAGCTATGACCTACCCATGACCACTCCCACATCTCACTCTGTAGCTATGACCTACCCATGACCACTCCCACATCCCACTCTGTAGCTATGACCTACCCATGACCACTCCCACATCTCACTCTGTAGCTATGACCTACCCATGACCACTCCCACATCCCACTCTGTAGCTATGACCTACCCATGACCACTCCCACATCTCACTCTGTAGCTATGACCTACCCATGACCACTCCCACATCCCACTCTGTAGCTATGACCTACCCATGACCACTCCCATATCCCACTCTGTAGCTATGACCTACCCATGACCACTCCCACATCCCACTCTGTAGCTATGACCTACCCATGACCACTTGCACATCCTGCTTAGAGCACTGATGCTGCTGGGTAATTCAGCACCACACTTCTCTACTTTTTTCATACAGTATATTCAGTAGCAAACGGACAGCAGGTAAGAATACCCCCCAGTGGCTCCCTCTTCTCCCCCCCTTCTCTCTCCTTCTCTCCTCCCTCTCTCCTCCTCTCCCCCTCCCTCTCTCTCCTTCTCTCTCTCCTTTCTCCCTTTCTTTCCTTCCTCTCTCTCCTCCCTGCTCTTCTCTCACTAGTGATCCCTGCAATGAGGCTGTATCTGTGGTTTGTGAGGGGAAGGTAAGGGAGAGAGGTGAGGGGAAGGTAAGGGAGAGAGGTGAGGGGAAGGTAAGGGAGAGAGGTGAGGGGAAGGTAAGGGAGAGAGGTGAGGGGAAGGTAAGGGAGAGAGGTGAGGGGAAGGTAAGGGAGAGAGGTGAGGGGAAGGTAAGGGAGAGAGGTGATGGGAAGGTAAGGGAGAGAGGTGAGGGGAAGGTAAGGGAGAGAGGTGAGGGGAAGGTAAGGGAGAGAGGTGAGGGGAAGGTAAGGGAGAGAGGAGAGGGGAAGGTAAGGGAGAGAGGTGAGGGGAAGGTAAGGGAGAGAGGTGAGGGGAAGGTAAGGGAGAGAGGTGAGGGGAAGGTAAGGGAGAGAGGTGAGGGGAAGGTAAGGGAGAGAGGAGAGGGGAAGGTAAGGGAGAGAGGTGAGGTGAAGGTAAGGGAGAGAGGTGAGGGGAAGGTAAGGGAGAGAGGTGAGGGGAAGGTAAGGGAGAGAGGTGAGGGGAAGGTAAGGGAGAGAGGTGAGGGGAAGGTAAGGGAGAGAGGAGAGGGGAAGGTAAGGGAGAGAGGTGAGGGGAAGGTAAGGGAGAGAGGTGAGGGGAAGGTAAGGGAGAGAGGTGAGGGGAAGGTAAGGGAGAGAGGTGAGGGGAAGGTAAGGGAGAGAGGTGAGGGGAAGGTAAGGGAGAGAGGTGAGGGGAAGGTAAGGGAGAGAGGTGAGGGGAAGGTAAGGGAGAGAGGTGAGGGGAAGGTAAGGGAGAGAGGTGAGGGGAAGGTAAGGGAGAGAGGTGAGGGGAAGGTAAGGGAGAGAGGTGAGGGGAAGGTAAGGGAGAGAGGTGAGGGGAAGGTAAGGGAGAGAGGTGAGGGGAAGGTAAGGGAGAGAGGTGAGGGGAAGGTAAGGGAGAGAGGTGAGGGGAAGGTAAGGGAGAGAGGTGAGGGGAAGGTAAGGGAGAGAGGTGAGAGGAAGGTAAAGGAGAGAGGTGAGGGGAAGGTAAGGGAGAGAGGTGAGGGGAAGGTAAGGGAGAGAGGTGAGAGGAAGGTAAGGGAGAGAGGTGAGGGGAAGGTAAGGGAGAGAGGTGAGGGGAAGGTAAGGGAGAGAGGTGAGGGGAAGGTAAGGGAGAGAGGTGAGGGGAAGGTAAGGGAGAGAGGTGAGGGGAAGGTAAGGGAGAGAGGTGAGGGGAAGGTAAGGGAGAGAGGTGAGGGGAAGGTAAGGGAGAGAGGTGAGGGGAAGGTAAGGGAGAGAAGTGAGGGGAAGGTAAGGGAGAGAGGTGAGGTGAAGGTAAGGGAGAGAGGAGAGGGGAAGGTAAGGGAGAGAGGTGAGGGGAAGGTAAGGGAGAGAGGTTAGGGGAAGGTAAGGGAGAGAGGTGAGGGGAAGGTAAGGGAGAGAGGTGAGGGGAAGGTAAGGGAGAGAGGTGAGGGGAAGGTAAGGGAGAGAGGAGAGGGGAAGGTAAGGAAGAGAGGTGAGGGGGAGGTAAGGGAGAGAGGTGAGGGGAAGGTAAGGGAGAGAGGTGAGGGGAAGGTAAGGGAGAGAGGTGAGGGGAAGGTAAGGGAGAGAGGTGAGGGGAAGGTAAGGGAGAGAAGTGAGGGGAAGGTAAGGGAGAGAGGTGAGGTGACGGTAAGGGAGAGAGGTGAGGGGAAGGTAAGGGAGAGAGGTGAGGGGAAGGTAAGGGAGAGAGGAGAGGGGAAGGTAAGGGAGAGAGGAGAGGGGAAGGTAAGGGAGAGAGGTGAGGGGAAGGTAAGGGAGAGAGGTGAGGGGAAGGTAAGGGAGAGAGGTGAGGGGAAGGTAAGGGAGAGAGGTGAGGGGAAGGTAAGGGAGAGAGGTGAGAGGAAGGTAAGGGAGAGAAGTGAGGGGAAGGTAAGGGAGAGAGGTGAGGTGACGGTAAGGGAGAGAGGTGAGGGGAAGGTAAGGGAGAGAGGTGAGGGGAAGGTAAGGGAGAGAGGTGAGGGGAAGGTAAGGGAGAGAGGTGAGGGGAAGGTAAGGGAGAGAGGTGAGGGGAAGGTAAGGGAGAGAGGTGAGGGGGAGGTAAGGGAGAGAGGTGAGGGGAAGGTAAGGGAGAGAGGTGAGGGGAAGGTAAGGGAGAGAGGTGAGGGGAAGGTAAGGGAGAGAGGTGAGGGGAAGGTAAGGGAGAGAGGAGAGGGGAAGGTAAGGGAGAGAGGAGAGGGGAAGGTAAGGGAGAGAGGTGAGGTGAAGGTAAGGGAGAGAGGTGAGGGGAAGGTAAGGGAGAGAGGTGAGGGGAAGGTAAGGGAGAGAGGTGAGGGGAAGGTAAGGGAGAGAGGTGAGGGGAAGGTAAGGGAGAGAGGTGAGGGGAAGGTAAGGGAGAGAGGTGAGGGGAAGGTAAGGGAGAGAGGTGAGGGGAAGGTAAGGGAGAGAGGTGAGGGGAAGGTAAGGGAGAGAGGTGAGGGGAAGGTAAGGGAGAGAGGTGAGAGGAAGGTAAGGGAGAGAAGTGAGGGGAAGGTAAGGGAGAGAGGTGAGGTGACGGTAAGGGAGAGAGGTGAGGGGAAGGTAAGGGAGAGAGGTGAGGGGAAGGTAAGGGAGAGAGGTGAGGGGAAGGTAAGGGAGAGAGGTGAGGGGAAGGTAAGGGAGAGAGGTGAGGGGAAGGTAAGGGAGAGAGGTGAGGGGAAGGTAAGGGAGAGAGGTGAGGGGAAGGTAAGGGAGAGAGGTGAGGGGGAGGTAAGGGAGAGAGGTGAGGGGAAGGTAAGGGAGAGAGGTGAGGGGAAGGTAAGGGAGAGAGGTGAGGGGAAGGTAAGGGAGAGAGGTGAGGGGAAGGTAAGGGAGAGAGGTGAGGGGAAGGTAAGGGAGAGAGGAGAGGGGAAGGTAAGGGAGAGAGGTGAGGGGAAGGTAAGGGAGAGAGGTGAGGGGAAGGTAAGGGAGAGAGGTGAGGGGAAGGTAAGGGAGAGAGGTGAGGGGAAGGTAAGGGAGAGAGGTGAGGGGAAGGTAAGGGAGAGAGGTGAGGGGAAGGTAAGGGAGAGAGGTGAGGGGAAGGTAAGGGAGAGAGGTGAGAGGGAAGGTAAGGAGAGAGGTGAGGGGAAGGTAAGGGAGAGAGGTGAGGGGAAGGTAAGGGAGAGAGGTGAGGGGAAGGTAAGGGAGAGAGGTGAGGGGAAGGTAAGGGAGAGAGGTGAGGGGAAGGTAAGGGAGAGAGGTGAGGGGAAGGTAAGGGAGAGAGGTGAGGGGAAGGTAAGGGAGAGAGGTGAGGGGAAGGTAAGGGAGAGAGGTGAGAGGAAGGTAAGGGAGAGAAGTGAGGGGAAGGTAAGGAGAGAGGTGAGGTGACGGTAAGGGAGAGAGGTGAGGGGAAGGTAAGGGAGAGAGGTGAGGGGAAGGTAAGGGAGAGAGAGGTGAGGGGAAGGTAAGGGAGAGAGGTGAGGGGAAGGTAAGGGAGAGAGGTGAAGGAAGGAGAGAGGTGAGGGGAAGGTGGAATGCGGTATGGCGGTACGGGCCACTCCAGACTAGGTCAGATAAGTGGGTGCACAGGGTCTTCAGTGGAACTCCACTGGGTTCCAATTAATGGAGAGTGAAAGAGAGAGAGAGGTGGGGGAGGGAGAGAGAGAGAGATGGCGATTTACTACGTCCTGGAAAATGACGCCGCAAGGGATCGCGGCGCTGGTGTGCCGCCCGCCGCCGGGGGTGTGGGGAGTAGACGAAGATGACAAGGGGCGGTGGAGAGGGCCCTGGAAGGCTGGAAAGTGCCAGCCGCGCGCGCGCGCCTCCGACCCCACAGCCGCGCGTCGCGGTCAGCGCCATGAAGGGGTAAACCCAGGGGAGGGCCACTGACCACAGCCTAGCAGCAGAACATTTGAGTGGGGATCAGGGAAACTACACATTGCTGAGATATACAGTAAGGAAAACAAACATTAAATAATAATGCATTGAGAGCATTTGGCTCTCCTCAGTAAACAGGTTGGCTGATTCAGCCAAGGCAGTGCCTTGTGGATGTTAAGATACTGTATGATCAGATTTTCTGCTTCCCACACTTTCCTTTCTGTCTTGCTTTCATTAGCACTAATTGCTAAAATGATAATTGCTTTCCAGATACAACTCAATACCGACAGACATTTTGGCTCTTAAAACATGTCCTTAAACCTCAGCTGGCAAGTAGCACTCTGGTATTCCCTGCACTCCATCTAAGAGAATATTGTGCAAAATAACTTTAAAAAATCTTGATTGCTCATTCCATCTCATTGTTTGCTTTGTCAGAGTGAACACATCAGACTCTCTCAGTGTACACTGAATCTCATTCCGTCCACTGTGATTGGCTGCATCTTCCTCATGGCACTGAGACAGACATCAACTACATTTTGATTGATTGACAGTACCAGGGCGGGCGCAGAGTCAGAAAAACGGGCGGACTCGGGGGGTGAGATAAGCACACATAATGGGACAGGCCCAAGGCCCCCTGGAAGAGTTCTGTCCCAGTTCTACTATCAGCTGGAACTAAGAGCGGCAGGCAGCCAGACCGCTGTGTCCCAATCATTAAACCCTCCCTGACCAATCACTGCACTATTAAACCCCCTCTGACCAATCACTGCACTATTAAACCCTCTCTGACCAATCACTGCACTATTAAACCCCCTCTGACCAATCACTGCACTAGTAAACCTCTCTGACCAATCATTGCTCTATTAAACCCTCCCTGACCAATCACTGCACTATTAAACCCTCTCTGACCAATCACTGCACTATTAAACCCTCTCTGACCAATCACTGCACTATTAAACCCTCTCTGACCAATCGCTGCACTATTAAACCCTCTCTGACCAATCACTGCACTAGTAAACCCTCTCTGACCAATCACTGCACTATTAAACCCTCTCTGACCAATCACTGCACTATTAAACCCTCTCTGACCAATCACTGCACTATTAAACCCTCTCTGACCAATCACTGCACTATTAAACCCTCTCTGACCAATCACTGCACTATTAAACCCCCTCTCACCGATCACTGCACTAGTAAACCTCTCTCACCAATCACTGCACTAGTAAACCTCTCTGACCAATCACTGCACTTCCCTTCTGTTCTAGAAGTCCAAGAACATGCACAAATGATAGGTGGACACTGCCAATGAGTGAATATGACTTAAATATGATTAAAATATATGACTTAAATATGATTAAAATATAATAATAAGTCATAAGTGTGGGGCCTCAGGACTACTGTAGCCTGGAGGGATGAGGTCCAGCAGGCTGTTTTCCAGCCCAATTTAAAATGCTTTCAGAGCTCCAGAGAGAAGCTAAATTGGTGCTTATTAGAGTTCAGTTGAGAGCGGATCATATGCTGCAGTATGAGGAACGTCCAATATTTCCTGCTGTACATTTCAATTTTAGGCTTTTTAGCAGCTAAGCTTATCCAGAGCAACTCACACAAACTTACATTCATCACATGCAATCCATTTATACCGCTGGATATTTACTGAAGCGGTTCAGGTTAAGTAGCTTGCTCAAAGGTGCAACTGCAACCTGCAACCTCTTGTGATTCCTGGTCTCTAAACATTATGGTGCTTCATACATCCCGCACAGCACTAACAGATACACCATTATTGTGTACATCCCACACAGCGCTAACAGATACACCATTATTGTGTACATCCCACACAGCACTAACAGATACACCATTAATGTGTACATCCCACACAGCACTAACAGGTACACCATTATTGTGTACATCCCACACAGCACTAACAGGTACACCATTATTGTGTACATCCCACACAGCACTAACAGGTACACCATTATTGTGTACATCCAACACAGCACTAACAGATACACAATCTAGGCCAGACCAAAAGATTTATCAGGAAGTATTTTTGAATCCAGATAATTATGTGTTTTCACAAATGGAATACCACTGTCAAAAAAGCAGGTTTTTAATGAAGCGTTGCTCAAGTTAGCATAAAAAACATAGAGTTTGTTGTTTGTTTATTTGCTTGTTTGGCTGATTATCATGGGAGCTTCATCCAATTAGCACATATTAGCGCAATTAGCAGAAATATGTAACCAGCAATAATGATACACATTTCTGAATTATACATGATATTTCACCTTTTATTTTTTCCAAATGCCATCACACATCAAACACTGAATTGTTTAATCTCTCTCTCTCTCTCTCTCTCTCTCTCTCTCTCTCTCTCTCGTGCGCGTGCGTGCGCGTGTGTGTGTGACAGCGAGGGAGGGCTCCCCCTGGTGGTAAAACATTTCTAAATAAAGTCACGGCTCTCTTTACAGACATGGTTTCCATAGCAACGGCAGTACATAGCAACAACATCCTTGAACGTTCCATTGCGAATGGTCTGCTCATGGCTGAAAAGAGATGCAATTGATGGCTTTGTCCCAGGAGAACAAAACATAAAAACTGGTTCAGAAGAAGAAAAATCTAAGAATAATTTCTCCTGCCATTCCACAGCACATCTACATTACAACATTTAACATACTCCAAATGTCCTATGTCCTTCTCCAAAGAGGTCAAGACCAAATCTGACTATTTACAACTTAACATGTGGGGAGACTACTCTAAAGTCACCCTCACAGTGGCTCACAGTATGTTTAATATATTGGTGAACTAACTAATTATGGCTTTTATGCCATAGCTAATATGTTGCTAATACAAATACAGTTTATTTTTATCTGATGCAGTAAAGCTGAATTCACTCTAAAATATGATTAAATTCCAGGAATAAATGTACAAGAAAACAAATAAAAAATTTTTAATGAAGATTCTGAGTGCTGTATGTCTGTTTTCCATTTTCAAGATGGTTCTTATTACTTGAGGCTTCAACAAGAGAGTCGTTTTCCTATTAATCCAATTATATCCCCAGCATGAAGTCCTGATTCCCATCTATTTAATCTCCAGTGTTTAAGTCTGACACTCTATCAGTGCCCTTGAGCTGAGCTTGGCTGCTTTCTTTCGAGAACAACGTGCCGTTCTGTGTAAACGTGTGTCAGAACATGTGTGTAAGCGTGACCCCTGCGGTACCCTGTCCAGCGGTCTCCTGTTACCATGTTCTTCAGAGGCTGAATAATTGAACATGTATAGGCCTGGGTGGGAGTATGACGGGGTCAGTGTTCACTGCACAAGGCCCAGCATGCCAGCCTCGAAGCATCTCTGTGAGCCTGAGGATCAGGCTCAGACTAGCATGTCCACTCCAAACTGTGCATGGCATGTATAATGGAAGCAAATATTATGTGAATAAAAACGAATTATTAAATAAATGTTTGAAAGCTGTATTTTTATTTTGAGTTTTTAAAAAAAGGATATTTCAGCAATTCAAAGCTGTTTAAACTCCTCACCTTTTCTGCATAAACAATCAATCAGTTTCCCCTGCAGCTGCTGATTTACAGACTGAAAAACATGCGGCTTCTTCAGATTACCTGAGACAGCTTTTTCCAACAAGTAAAAAGGGGTGTGGGGGGGTAAAAAGGGGTGTGGGGGGGGGGGGTGGGTCTTAGCGGGTGTTTAGTGCTCAAATAAATGTTCTTTTCTTTAACATTCTAAAATCATTGCAAGCGTCTCACGGCAGCGTAGCAACAGAAATCTTTTACAAGAAGGAACCGAACCTCATAAACTGCAGGACTCAAGCTGTATTATAATACCTCCCCATAAGCACATACTGGAGGGACAGTACAGGGCGATCTGACACATCCAGCTGCCATTGAATTTATCATTTGTAGGTCTAAACACCCCCCCCCCCCCCCCCCCCCCAAAAAAAAAAAAAAAAAAAAAAGAGCCAAAGAGAGCCCATCCCTGGTTGCTGTGTTTAAGGTAAAAGGTCAGTGATAGAATAGAATAGAATAACTTTTATTTTCCCGTTAGGGAACTTCAGTTGTAGTTTCCAGCAGTAAAACCGACATAGACAGTGGGGCAATCAATCAATCAATATTTATTTATATAGCGCATTTCACAACAAGTTGTCACAATGCACTTCACAGCAAAACCCAGCCTAAACCCCCCACAAGAGCAAGCCAAGGGCAACAGTGGCAAGGAAAAACTCCCTGGTGTAACTAGGAAGAAACCTTGGAAGGAACCAGACTCAATGGGGGAACCCATCCTCCTCTGGTCGGCTCAGGGTCTAGGGCTTAAAGACCAACATGGTCAAAACAGCCAATGTCCATGATAATGAGCCACAGACACAAACCCAGACCCACAAACACAAACAAACATGTTAAATAAAGACATTCAATAGAATCAGAAGTTTCACATTATAGTGAAGGTATGTGTGATTATGATTATGATTAAAACTACTATTATTATTAGTATTATTAATTATGATGAAAATGAGCATCAAAAGCAATAATAGTTCCTCATCTGCCTTTACCGTCTTGAGATGTCCAATGTCATTAAGCAGTCTAACAGCTGTAGGGACAAAGCTGTTTCGGGCTCTTTTTGCTTTAAGGAGCAAGGACCTTAATCTTCAACCTGATGGAAGAGTCTCAAAGAGAGAGTTGGGGGGATGTGATGGAAGGACCATAATCCTCTTTCCTTTTTTAACTGTACGTTCCTCATACAGATGTTTGAGCGGTTTTTGTTGGTTCCCTATGATTTTAGTAGCCTGTACTGTCACCCTCTCCAGCTTCAGTTTCCTGATTTCACTTAATGAGCCAAACCAAGCTGTTAGGCTAAAGGTCAGCACTGACCCAAGCAGGTGTAAAATGCTTGTAGTACTGACTGGCTGAGTTTCTGGAGGAAATACAGCCTTGACTGACACTTTGCATGCAGTCGATGACAGTTTGCCTCAAAGGTCAGTTTATTATCTATGATGGTATCCAAATATCTGTACTCCTCAACTCTTTCAACCGTTTTGGCTCCGATGGTAAGGGGCCTCAGCGGGGACGGCTCACGCCGGAAGTCGATGGCGATTTCTTTAGTCTTCTCCACATTCCAGTCCAAGTAATTGACTTCATACCACTGTTGGAACTGGCTGACAGCAGATTGAAGCTTGATTCAGACCACAGCCGATCTTTACCAAGTCCACTGTGTCTGTTTCATTACATTACATTACATTACAGGTATTTAGCAGACGCTCTTATCCAGAGCGACTTACACAACTTTTTAGGATTTTTTTTTTTAAACATATTATCCATTTATACAGCTGGATACATACTGAAGCGATTCAGGTTAAGTACCTTGCTCAAGGGTACAACGGCAGTGTCCTACCTGGGAATCGAACCTGCAACCATTTGGTTACAAGGCCAGTTCCTTAACCATTATACTACACTGCCGCCATGTTTCCTATACGGATATGGCTGGGTGTTACTTAGGAGCATATACGTACGTACCTCAGGAGAAATATCCTGATGCTTCTCAGAATTGGACCGGTACGTCTCCGCTTTCATTAGTATTTTGGTTGTGAAGAGTCTGAATGAAAGGTTGCACACAGAGCTATGAGTACTTCATTCTGTGCGCTTTGTCATCAACCTTATCATCAAGTGTCTATTTTACTTGTAATCTTTTATTCATTTAATTTGAATCCTTTTCTCTACAAATTGATTGTAGCTGTTAGTTATTTGAAATGTACTCCAATGAAAACCTTCAAAATCTGCAGGCAGACCAACCAACCCCAGAGGCCACACCCACCTGGGCTTTTCTTTACTCTTTCTCTAGTGTCCTGTTCTCCTATCTACTGTTTCTCTAGTGTCCTGATCTCCTATCGACTCTTTCTCTAGTGTCCTGTTCTCCTATCTACTGTTTCTCTAGTGTCCTGATCTCCTATCGACTCTTTCTCTAGTGTCCTGTTCTCACATTCCTCAAGGTTAATAACACTCAAGACACGTACAGGAGACTCTGTTCTCACAATTCCTACCAATATCAATCTTTTTTTTTCCACATTCTGTCATTTGTTGATTTATTCATGGGTTCCCCACCTGTAACTCTCACAGCTGCACAGTCCTCCTGTCACTCACGTCTAAAGCACCTGAGAGCGAGGCTCACGGCCAAACTTACCAAGAAGCAGAATCGTACTTTTTTTACAGTGAAATAGAAGAGAAGCAAATGGTTTCTGTGTCGTATATCAGGGCTGCTGTCAGTACTCTACCCAGAAGTCAGTGGGGCGGAGCATGTTCCGGTGATCCCCACTCTCACTGCACTAGACTTCTCAAATCCGGTTAGCCAGAGCGGGGCTGTAAGGCATTATAGATTTTGTTTGATCAAGCAGCTGCGTGGAAATCAATATCCATCATGGCGCTGGGATTGAATGTGATTTCATTCAAATAAAACTCAGCGAGCCCTAATTAAGCCTTTCTCCATAAAGCCATTGAGCGCACAACACAGAAGAGGTATAGATGAGTACTAAACCCCGTAAATCTGTCTGGAAGACCGCCAGGTCAGTCCTGGTGTCCTGTCCAATTAAAAAGGCGTGTGCATGTTCATCTGTGTATTGGCAGGTTGTGTTTTTGTCTTGTTTCTTTGTTGTGGAAGCAGGTCAAAAATATTATTCCAAACCCACAAATGTAGCCATGTCCTCTGCATCAAGACTGAATACACACACACACACACACACACACACACACAAACAAACACATAAATGCCCACAAATACACACTCATGCATAAGCACAGTACCGTACTGTACATACACAGTATCCCTTACACTTTTTCTGTGATTATATCTGCATTGCATTATTGCAATCTTGATTTCTTCAAACACTTTCTGTCCTTGTTGTGTTGTTTTGATATTTAGACCAGGGGTTCTCAATCCTGGTCCTGGGGGACCCCTGTGTATGCTGGTTTTCGTTGCAACCGCAGTTGCAATCCCAGAATTTTAACAAGCTGTTAATTTTTCTTAATTAGGTGCTTTTCATGTTTGGAGGAATTATTCGCCCACTTAAGACACATTATGTCAGAAATAGCTATGCATGCCATGTAGAACAAACTCCCCATGTTCACATTGTGCTTATTGTGCTATATTGCAACAATTACATAAGAAAAGGTTACAAAATAATGTATTTTCACTCAAATGAAAAAGTGAAGTGAATCAATAGGCTCCTAATTAGGTTGTTGAACACATGTGTTTAACTCAATTTTTTCTTTAAGCTTAAGACAATGCAGGTTTGGCTCGTTATCATTTGCTTTGTGTTTGAATTCTTCATTATCTACGAAATGGTTAATTTTAGTGGCCATGTGTCCACACTTTCACCAATTAGGAGCCTATTGATTCAAATCAGTCTTTAAATGGATCTGTTAAATAATTTTCTTATCTTTTTTAAATAATATAGCACAATGTGAACATGGGGTGTTTATTCTACATGGCATCCATAGCTATTTCTGATATAATGTGGCTTAAGAGGGTGAATAATTCCTCCAAACATGACAAGCACCTAATTAAGAAAAATTAACAGCTTGTTAAAATTCTGGGATTGCAACTGCGGTTGCAACAAAAGCCAGCATACACAGGGGTCCCCCAGGACCAGGATTGAGAACCCCTGATTTAGACGATCTGTGGCCTAATTGTTGGAGAGGCTGTCCGTGGCTGTGGAACTCAGGGAGGTGCTACGGGAGGTGCTGCAGGAGGTGCTGCAGGAGGCCCATTACTGCACTTGGCAGCAAATCCCAATAAAAATGGCAAATGCTTCCAAACAAACAAACAAAAAAGGCTCATTAAAGAAAAAGATCTCGCAGCAGGAATTTAATCTGATTTCTGACGTCTCCTGGAGAGATTCTCACTAATCTGCATCATCCTTTAATGAAAATCCGACTCCTTCCTTTCTCTCTCGCAAGACGCGTTACTGAATTCAATTAAGATTCAAATTAGCGTTAAAAAAAAGCTGATTTGCAGGCAGGGGGTGGTTTTGTAAACTAAGTCGAAGTTTCATTTCTGTTTTTTAAGAATTTCTCTATTTTTACTTTTAGTTTTTGCCCTCCATTAGTTTGATCGTCTGATTCAAAGGGAGGCGTGTGGTTATGCGGCATTACGCTGAGAGGATAAACAATTTAAAGCAAGTTCAGTGCAGTTCAGTGCATCAAAGCTGCGTCCAATCAGAGGTTTCTCTGGTTTCGACATGTCATGTCTCTCTCTTGACATGCTACTCTGGATACACAGACATGTATACACTACTCTGGATACACAGACATGTATACACTACTCTGGATACACAGACATGTATACACTACTCTGGATACACAGACATGTATACACTACTCTGGATACACAGACATGTATACACTACTCTGGATACACAGACATGTATACACTGCATGTAGACTACCAGGCACAGTGTTGCATTTTCATAAGAGAGACATTATCACACCCTTGCAGTGCATATGACATTCCACTGAAGAACCATCCTGTCTGCTGAAGGACAGATTAAAACATTCCAATCTGCTCTCAGATTCCTGAAAGAATATGTGAACTGGAGACTGCTCACAAACACATACTGTAGGTCCAAACCCCAGCCATAACCCCCCTGCTGCTTATAGTCCCTGAGCTGCAGCCAACATTAAATACCGCCACACTGATGGCCCACAGGCACAGCCAACATTAAATACCGCTACACTGATGGCCCACAGACACAGCCAACATTAAATACCGCTACACTGATGGCCCACAGACACAGCCAACATTAAATACCGCTACACTGATGGCCCACAGGCACAGCCAACATTAAATACCGCTACACTGATGGCCCACAGACACAGCCAACATTAAATACCGCTACACTGATGGCCCACAGACACAGCCAACATTAAAGGTTGTATCAGCGATTTTGGGTGGAAACATAAATGATCACATTCATCTGATTTTTCCTCACGATCCGCTAGCTGCCCGCCCCATAAGCAGGCCGTCAAAAAACGGCGTCTCTGTAGGCAGCCTATGCTCCGAGATCGTACACAAAAAACAATGGTACTACCAACTACTCAAAACCAAAATAAACAGTATTCCAACCAATCACAATGATCTGCACAAACGTGACGTCACTTCTGAAGCGAAATCTCAAACAAACATACTTATGAATAATTATGTTATGTTTTAAAAAATAGTGTTCAAGCATCCAGAATTATAACCACGTTAATAACGTTTGTAAGAAACCAAACCGTTTGTAAATCCGTCAAGATTTTCAGCGAGATAAGAGTATTAGCGTTTGTGCAGATCATTGTGATTGGTTGGAATACTGTTTATTTTGGTTTTGAGTGGTTGGTAGTACCATTTGTTTTTGTGTACGATCTCGGAGCATAGGCTGCCTACAGAGACGCGGTTTTTTGACGGCCTGCTTATGGGGCGGGCAGCTAGCGGATCGTGAGGAAAAATCAGATGAATGTGATCATTTATGTTTCCACCCAAAATCGCTGATACAACCTTTAAATACCGCTACACTGATGGCCCACAGACACAGCCAACATTAAATACCGCTACACTGATGGCCCACAGACACAGCCAACATTAAATACCGCTACACTGATGGCCCACAGACACAGCCAACATTAAATACCGCTACACTGATGGCCCACAGGCACAGCCAACATTAAATACCGCTACACTGATGGCCCACAGACACAGCCAACATTAAATACCGCTACACTGAAACCCAGAGCATTAGCAGGGCGGGTTACCTAGCATTTCCAAAAATTCAGCCCCTACGGGGTATGTGCTGGCTTTGACATCTGCTAAGCTGCTCACCAGTGTTATCTAATAAGAGACAGCATTGGCCCTGAGCTGCGCGTGGCGGTTCCTGCTCCTGGCCAGTGTTTGTGTTATCGTCAGAAGAAAAGCAGAGTTTTCTCTGGTGTGACGCAGCACACAGGGGTCAGAAGCGAACGGAATGAAGCCGTAATGCCGAAATACATCACTCTGACAGCGGTACTTAAAAACCTTTTAAACACCGAGATTATTCTGAAGTGTGTCACAATTCTCACGGCTCATAAATGCTTGGTGAGGATGTTAGAAACAGGGAATGTTTTTTTTTCACAGGGAGAAAGGAAAATCGTCAAATCAAAAATGTATTAATCAGGCATTCAAAAAAAAAATTCCTTTTCTTTTTTAATTCATCAGTGCTACACAGTGCTGGGGGAGGGGCTAAAACTAAAATGTTTTTATAGCACAGAATTGAAGCCAAAAATTATCTCTCTCTCTCTCTCTCTGCTGCTCCTCAACAGGGCTACCAACACAGCTCTGCTTTCACAAAAGGCTGTAGATTAAATCTTTCCATTGTATGTTTTGCTGTGCTGTTGGAACACTATTTGTCTGACAAATATTGCAGTTTCTTGTTAGTGCAACTAAGGTGTGTCGCCTACAGGTTTCAAAGCCTGGGCCTCTCGAACTGCATAGAGCCCCACAGATTAAAATCAATCACCAGCCAAGGTCCAACATTTAAGAAAATAACCTTATTCTTGCTCTGGCCAAAGGATGTGCTACACCCACAAACTCCCGAGCGTGGCTGAATTAGGAAAGATGACCGCCACATATACTGCTCAAGAATTCAACATCTTTCCCTTCTCCACTTCTAGCCAAGTCACAACTACAAAGAAACATTATTCACTACCCCAGCGGTTCCCAATCCTTCCATTCACCAGGTTTCTTCTACTCCCTATTTCCTGTAAACTACCCCTTATTAACATGCAGACTGACATGATGCTATTTAGCACGGCTAGCACTGCTAAATAGCTGCAGGATCACAGGGTTTGTTTGAGTATGAACGCCCATGGAATGGGTGTAACATGTACAAAACACGTACGTGTATATCGCAACCCATCGAATTCCTCTAACAAGCCTCGGATTGAGATGAGAAGCAATGCCTTACTACAATGCTAGCTCATTGTGTGGTCTCCACATGGTGACTAGCGTATATAAAACAAAAATATATGAACTCACGAGTGATCAGAAATCATAATTGGGTTTCCTTTAGCCGCTGCTGTTAGTAAATTTGAGATGTTAAAACCTTCGTATTATTGAAGAGACGGACCGGATGTTTGCAACAAAAAGACAGGAAGCTTTAATTTACACAGTTGGCCATGGGAACACATGGAAGGTTACAAAATGTTCAAGGAACACTCATTTTATACAGTTCTAACAGGTACAGTTGCATTGAGTGGTTCTAACAGGTACAGTTGCATTGAGTGGTTCTAACAGGTACAGTTGCATTGAGTTGTCCTGGGGGGTTGAGATGTTAACCCCAGTCTGATTGGTTCCCAGACGCTATCGTTACACCTCTGGAACGAGCCAGCTAGACGTCAGGGCGTCGTCTGCACAATCCCCAGTACACAAACACACATCATCAGTATGTTCCCAGACCAAATGTTGTGCTTCTATGTATATATTAATAGTACATTCTCACAGCAGTTTGGTCTAAAACTTTCTGGGGTTTATCCATGTTGAGCATAGGCCTTTATGTAGGCCAAGGTTTTGGCTTTGCTGACAGATAGATGGTGTTACACTGCCTTAGGAATTTAAAATATTCATGGTACAGACAGTGGTTAGCATTATTATTATTACAATATTAGCATGCTAGCATTTCACTCAGTGGCCTCACACCATGGTAACTGGGCTGTTAAGTTGACATTGAAAGTTCAGTCGGTGAATTTGCCCCCTTCTGAACTTACAAGCCATAATAATGAATAAATATGATCACAAACACAATTAGAATGAGGGTGTTTCACTTTGAATACAGAGTTATACTCGCAGAATACAGCCATGGCATATGTGCAGTTCCCCGCGAGCCAGGAGAAATGACTCCTGTGCCGAGTTCTGTCTGTTATTGCGCAGATAATTAATTTGTTGATCAGGCAAAACACGCAGATGGTTATGGTTAATTACTTACTTTGTCATATTTTCTCTCTGCCTCATGCCAATAACTGTGATTAATGCCTCGGACTCTTCTGGCTCGATCGCCATGGCAACACTTGAAGTGTTCCGGGGCTCTCGCAAATTTGAGATGATTAAATATTTATCAGCTCCGCTTTCGCTTTTTTGAACCCCGGACAAAGAGTCAATACTCCAAGGGTGGATTAATTACCACAAGTACTTTACCTGCAGGCTCCCCCAATGTGCTCCCCGAATGAACAACATTAAATGTAGATCAATTCGATTTCATTACACTTCACATTACACTGTGGAGCTGGAAGGCTCTAAGGAGCAGCTCGGAAAGTTGTATTAAAGAAACGTGCATGAAATGTGCATAAAACTGAAAAGAAATTCTGATGGCATTCACAGGCTCTGTATTCAGTTATTTAATTTCATTTTATTTGACTGCTAGATCTCTTCTGTTAACCACTTTATTCTAGAATGCGTTTGATATCATGTGTTTGTCAAAGTAACCAATTTCATACACAGTGCTGTTTACCCTGGATACAGTAACTGTAAGCTGTGTGATGTCATAATACAACGATAAGGAGCTGTGAGCTCAGGGTTCCATCAGCCCAAAAACAGGCCTACTAATGGAAGCACCTGCTAATGTGCAACCAGGAACAGTAGAGCTTCTCTCTTACTGACTAAATAAAGGGAAAATAGCACAGCTAAGCCATTGATACATTCATTTAATCTGCAAGCTAGAAAATCCTGATTTAACAATACATTTTTTTATTATATATTTTGGTGTCCTCATAAGAGTGCATCACTTCTAAAGGACAAAGATGTAATCACAAAGGAATAGAGCCAGATTTATTCTGTCTTATTTATTTTATCTCACTGATTTCACTTATTCATGTTTTGTACCTGATCCGACTAA
The DNA here is from genome assembly GCA_029718625.1 of Synaphobranchus kaupii. Taxonomy (NCBI): domain Eukaryota; kingdom Metazoa; phylum Chordata; class Actinopteri; order Anguilliformes; family Synaphobranchidae; genus Synaphobranchus; species Synaphobranchus kaupii. The sequence goes on from CM056389.1 coordinate 17,110,626, forward strand.
ACGGATAACGTACTGAAGACCCCAATCTGTTCACAACACGCGTAAAAAACTCAAATACATCCCACACATGGACGACTAGCAGCCATGTCCAGAAC